>OVAY01001265.1:0-32510 GCA_900406395.1 Kernera saxatilis | reverse complement strand
TTAGTTTCTCTGTGGGATCGATAACCTTAAGTACTACATTGATTTACTGTGTGCTTGCAGGTACATCGTTGTGTCACTAATTAAAGTGAAAACTGACACACATCACATGCTATAAACAAAAACTTGTCTGCTTTGAGGGATGTTATATTTGCTTCGAAGTTAACAAATATGCTCAATGTTAGATTTTGTTTGTATATACATGTTATGAGTCATGAATCATTTTGCCTACCCCAAAAAATTTTGGTGATATAACAGCCTCAAACATTGCAAAATTTTTTTAGATGTTGTTATTTGTTATCTCATCTGCATTTTTTACTTATTACTGCTAGGGTTTTGGATTTAATGATAATTTTTACTGGTATTGACGAGAACCTAATGTGTAATCGAATTGTGTGATGATAATTATATGAACACTTCAATAAAATATTCTATTAATACTAGGACTTTCAAGTGTTTTATTTATAGGTCTCCACTGCATTTGATCTATAAACGTTGTAGTTGTTGTTCAACTTCTATGTTTGCTTAATGTTTTTTATTTTAATGATGAAACAGTTAGTTTGCGTTTATAGTGATGGACAATGAAGAAGAATATTCTCCAAATAGTGGTAGTGATGGTGGGCAATTAGCAACATGTACATCACAATCTGGAATACTAGTAAATTATTCTTATCATTCAAAAAAAAGTAAAAGATCAATTGCATGAAGTTACTTTACAGTAAGAAAAGATGAGAATGGTGAAGAAATGACATATTGTAAGAAATATCCAAAGAACTATATGTGGTTGTCAAATAGTGGACGTCTAATTTGAAACGCCAGTACGAGAAATGCCTACAGAGTTTGGATGTTGAAAGAATGGTAGTGAAGATCAATGATAAAGTTGCTAGGGAAAAGTTTTGTCGAGTGATTATTCGACATAATCTTCCTTTCATTTATGTTGAATATGAAGATCTTAGAGATTACCTTTATTATTTGAACTCGGATCTGCAATTGATGTGATTAAAAACCTGAGAGAAGGAAAAACAGAAATTAAAATATGAGTTAGAAAAGATTATTAGTAGGATAGGTTGATGAAAAGTAGATACTGCATAGCAAGATTTTGTCATTCTATGACATGCTTCCTCCACACACTGGTGACACTTTAGCTAGTAAAATTACATGAATGCTTGAAGGAGTAGGGAATAGAGAAAAAAATGTTCACTTTAAGTTTGGATAATGCTACATGTAACAATTTTATGCAAGATATCCTTAAAAAACAACTGAATTTAGATGATAATTTGTTGTGCGAAGGGAAAATTGAGAAACTTTGGTGTGGATTTCTAACACTATCTCAAAAACTCATAATATTTTGTTAATTTTATATTTTAATATTATTTGAGATACCCATAGAAAAACTATGGATGGAGATGCTATAATAGGCTAATAGCTTCAAATTATAAATCCGGTGACCTAATAGTTTTATAGTTTGCTTTAGAGTTGTTAGTGAAATTTGAATAATTGACTTATTTTTGAACATCATACCGTTGATGGTGTGATGTCTATCATTTTTTTAAAGATTGTGTTATTTTTTATATGTCCTTTTGAATATTGATCAATATTTTATTTTATTTTTTATTTATGTTCATGTCTTTTAATATATTTTCTTCATCAACTATTTTAGATGTTAATTTTTTTTAATTGTAGGTGGTAATATGTAGTTTTCTGGTAGTTTTATTTATCTGAAATAATATAGAATTTATATTTTTTTTCAAAATATAATTATTTAATTGTTAAATATATTCATAAAAGATGTTAAATATATTGTGTCCTCAGTTAATTATATTTATAGATACGCCCCTAACTATCTTAAAATTAAGAAACTTTTCGAATCTAATATTAAGTTAATTTTTTTGTTAATATAATACTAAAAACATAATTTTATTTTCTTCTAATTCCTCTTAACAACACTATTTTAGAATTATGATTTTTTTTTTCATTATCTAACATTTGATTTATTTTGGATTTTGAAACAGTATTAAGTTAATTTGTTTTTTAATATAAAAACAAGAAATAATTTCCTTTTCTCCTAAACTCTTTCCTATTAACAATGTTTCTTTAGAATTATGAAAATTTTCTATATTCTAATCTTCATTGAATTTAGATGTTGGTAAAAATTTTATTTTTTCAACCACACATTAATTAAAAATCAACTCCTAGATTGGGTGCCCAATTAGAAGAAAAAAAGTTTTGCTGGTAATAAATTATACTATTGGTCGTTTAAAATTCTATATTTTCTAACTTTGGGTTATTTGCATCTATATAGACATTTACTGTCTAATTTATTGCAATAAATACACTTTGTCCACTTTTTTTCATTTCGATTGGTTTTGGTTTGACTTGCGAAAGTTTTTTTAGTTATGTTTTAAAAAATGGATTGGATTATGTGGCTAGGATTGAAAGGAGAGAAGACATGATTACGTGAGGGGGGGGATGTGTGGTTGTAGTTAAAAAAAAATTTATTTTTTATTTTATTTTTTCCTTTTTTTTCACTTCTTTCTTCTTTAAAAATTCATATTTTTTAATAGCATAATTTTTTTTTTTTTTCTGTTTTGAATTATAATTCGTTTTTCTTAGTATTTTAAAATCAATTTTACTATATTTTTGTTACATATAGATAAAATCATGTGGACATGAAAAAACTGGAGCATGAGATATATTTTATACTCGTCTCTATGGATACCAAACTATAGACAATACAAAACTTATAAATGAGACACTTCTAAAATTGTATTATCTATATGGACAATACAAAATGGTACATTATCCATATGGAAAAAAATAAATCAAGATGGATGCAAGTTGTGAATGACGATTAGAGGACATCATAATGGAATTATGTGATTTGTTTCCAAACCTTTGCATTGTCAATATGGATAAACTAATATAGTTGGATAATTTTTACCGAAATATAGATGATGGTTAAATATGTATTGATAAACATAATATGGACATCCCTGTATTAAAACTCATAGCTAAGCAATTTGCCATCCATGCCACATAACTGAACAAATAAAATTTATGACAACACACTAATTTAGATCATTTTTTAACCTTGATTCCTAATTTTATCACAACACAAAAATGATATAATATTCGCACAAATATAACTACAATAAACATATAAGTAAGATTTGGATTATACATAATTTAAAGCAGTTCATCTCATATCTAAATTTTTTTCTCCAAATTTATTACGGCCATGAATGTTTTATAGTTTTTAAAGTGGTTTTTGTTTTTTTTTTTTGGTTTTTGAGGTTTTGTTTCTTGATGTTGGTTTAGATTTTAGTTTTTTGAAAAGCTTGAGTGGTAATTTATTTAGTTTTTGGTTTTTATCTATTATGTTTTTTAAAATCTTTTTAAATTAGACGGCTATAAAACCTATAATTGAAATTTATTAAATTTTTTAATTAGGCGGTTGTGGATGAAGTTATTGTTGTTGGAAGAGGATGCACGATAATAAGATTTGCAGCGAAAGTTGTTGAAATTAAAGATCACTAGCAAATGATGATGGAAATGTTAGTCATTAAGAGTTATGAGTTTCAAAGCAGAAAAAGAAAACCCAAGAATGAGTTTTAAGCTTATAACACTGTTTTACGATCATCTTAACTTTCAAGTGGAGCTGAAATTCTTTAGGAAGCAATGAGTTACACATCGTTAGCAACAATGTAACATATTATATATGTGTTGATCATCTTATACATATTGCAAGTTTGAGTCTTTTATATAGAAACTATGTGAATGACATTTTTTGACTAACAAGTACTCTTTAGCGAAAGCCCAAAATATTTTTTGTTAGAAGAGGGTGTTTTCTCCCGGATTTTTTTTTGTTGATAAATACAAATATCGGATGCTATACTTGAAGTATCGCAAGAATGCTTATAAAGCATAATCAGAGAATATAGTTTGATTATTGTATTTTTATATTTTCTTCAAAGATTTCGGTTTATATACACACCCAAATGCTTCTTAGTTCGGATTTTGGGTAAACCGCATGGTGCCGGTCGTGTAAAGATTATAGTGAACCATCATTACCCAAAAATCTGGTCCAACAATTCCGCATCTTTCAAAAGTTTTTTCATATTTACATATGTTAATATTAAAAAATTTCAATTTCGTATCATACGATTTGTAATTTTGTATCATAAGATTGCTCTGCAAGTTACAATAAATATCGAATTAGAAGATTTCCGATCCCATAAGCATGTATATACCAAAATAAATATCCTACAAAATCTTCCATAACTAAATTTTATATTTAATTTATTTTAAAAATCAATTAAAAATTCTCATTAATAGTTCTTTAGAAATATTCAATCAAAAGATAATAAGAATCATGTATTCCATCCCCTAAACATTATAAAATAACTATGTTGATAAGAATATATACAATTTTTTCTTAAAACTGTGATTAATATACAAAACTTTACACAAAGCTGTTATCAGAAATATGCTATATTTTGTAAAAAAATTTCATTATTTTCTAAAAAATTTCAAATAATAAATGAAAATAAAATAGACTGAATAATTTTTATTCTAAAAACTGAAAATAAAACAGATCTAAAAACATAATAGGCAAAGAAGAAGTTGGTAAAAAAAATGAAAAAAAATAAGCAATATGGTGAATAATTTTCAACTATGACAGATCGATTAGATGAAATCTTCGGGCAAGAGATAGAGAGAGGTCTTACGGTATGAACCTTCTTCGGCCATGGTTCTCGCTAAATTATCGGCTATCGGCCATGGTTCTCGCTAAATTATGATTAGGTCTTTCCCTCTAAATGTGTCTACGCATAAAAGTGGAGTTAGACCTGTGGCATCTTTTCAACCGTTTGATCTGTGCTTTTCTTTTTTTACTACGGAGACCTAAAAAGGGATCAAAGGCTCATATGTCCCTGTTATAAAAAATATATTTGTTTTTATTTATTTTTTGTTAAAAAATCGAGAAATGACTGTTTAACCCTACACAATTTAACCTAACTACCGACCCAGCCACATGTTATTTGGGTCACGAACCTAGATCTAGATCTTGGGCCTTTACTTACCCAAAATCTAAAAACAAACAAGCCCAAATCCAAAAACCATTTCCCTCTCCTATCTCTTTTCCTTTGTTCCCTTTCCTCTTCTTGCACCCCCATGCTGACAAAATTCCCGCATCGATCAAGGAATCTCGATCGTACGATTCAACATTTTTACGCTTTTTAGTTTTTTACCTTACTAGGAAAAATTTGAAAATTTTAGAATATATAGATTCAAATAATATTATTTTCACGATATAATTTTTTTAATTTTAATACATATTCATCAAAAATCATTTTTTGGTATTTCTAATCCGATTACCAAGTCAAATAAGAACACAATTTTGTGAAAAAAAACCATAGCCGAAACGAATTAAAAAGTTTCAGTTTTTATAATTAAGAGATATACCGAATTGTTTATCTAAATAGAAACCGGATACCAAATCGTTTATAGAAATTCTTGATATCAAATTGAAATTTGATACCAAGAAACATTTATAAACTTGTAAATCTAAACGAAAACTAAACTGAAAAACAAATAATTTTTAATTGTTTCAGTTTTGTATTAAGACCGAAAAAACTGGATACCGAAAAAAGAACACTAAATTGTAGATCATATTGTCCATCTCTAAATAAAACATTGATCCGTGGTGTACCGCGGGTTAAATCATAGTTTTTGTTACATATATATAAAATCATGTGGACATGAAGAAACTGAGGCATGAGGTATGTTTTATACTCGTCTCCATGGATACTAAACTATGGACAATACAAAACTTACAAAAGAGACACTTTTAAAATTGTATTATCTAAATGAAAAATACAAAATGGACAATGCAAAATGGTATGTTATCCATATAGAAAAAAAATCAAGATGAATGCAAGTTGTGAATGACGATTGGAATTGGTCGACATCATAATGGAATTATGTGATGTGTTTGCAAACCTTTGCATGTCCATATAGATGAGCTAATATGGTTGGATAATTTTTACTGAAATATAGATGATGGTTAAATATGCATTGATAAACATAATATGGACATCTATGTATTAAAATTCATAGTTAAAAAATTTACTTTCCATGTCACATAACTACGCACATTTTTTAACTATGAATTTCTATATTAGTTTTCTATTTTGTTTAAAGAAATGTAAGTTAGATATTGATGTGGCAAGTTAGATGTTGATGTGTCACTTTTTTATTAGTAGATTTAAATTATAGGTGAATAGTTTTAGCATCAAGTTGCGTCAACTTTTATATAGTATAGACTAGGTTCCGCGCGGATTTTGTCCAATATATTGTTGATAATAATGAAATTTATTATCAACAAATAATATTCATTGAAATACTGAAATTTATATATCAATGATTGCAATTATATACATCCTATATATAAAAATTCATAATATTTTTAATCTCTGAATTTTTCAAATTATCATTAAAATGAATATTTTAATTAAACTACACAATTCAAAAAACTATAGCCGTGTAAATCTAGAAAATAAATTGATTATCAATGTCAATATATAATTTTTTTGTTATGATATATTTGTGTTTAATTTAATGTTTTGTTAATTTATTGGTTATCTTTTTAATTTGTAAACTTAACATTTGTTATTTCATTTTCATTGTAATAGCTTTAGACTGATAATTGATTGTGAGAAAATGTTTATATTTGACATATATGTTACTTGATGATTAATATACTTATATTTTTTATTATTGTTTTGTTTGTCATAGAATCACATATGTAGGCTATATTGAATCATGTTTAAAAAATAAATATATTGGCTACAGAAACACACACAAAAAAACAAAACAAATCGTGAAAATATCTCTATGCTGTTTTAGACACAATTGATTTTCGGATACATTACTTGAAGAAAAAGAGACAAGAGGAAAAAAGTGAATGTTTTTTTCCGAGAAAGCGTACCAAGTGCTAAAGCAATATGCTGATTCGGGTTGCTTTGTTAACAAAAACTAGACAATTGCTTTACTTTCGACTCCTTTTCTTTTTGCTCACGTTCCACCAATGATGCTTTTAATCTAACTTGATGCTCCTCTTCACATTAGAAGTCTTCCAAGCTGTCTTGTATCTTATACTTGAAAAACTAAGAGGAGAAAATGGCTCATCATTTCTTCCACATTTCTCCATCGGTTTGGGTATATCCCGAGATGGCTTTATTATTCTTAAGGAATTTGTCGCTAACCTTTTCAGATTCCACCATATCATCAAGTTGAGCAGTCTTTGACTTTTCCACTACTATATATTCTTCCACCAATTTTTAAAATTGAGATAGTATCATTCTTCTGCCTTAGATTCACTTTGAAAAATTTCGACCTGATCCCAAAGAATATGTAATTCTCCTTTTTTTTTATTTCCCTCCTAAACCCATCAGCTTTCATCTTTAAATCACCCACCTCATCTTTTGTTGCTTCCACCACTTTAGCCCTGTCTTCAAGTGCAAAGTTTCTCTTTTGCAACCCCACCTCCTTCGACTTTAATTCCATAAATCTCTTCTCTAACTCTCCTTCTGCTAATTTCAGATAATCCTCTAAATGTCTCAACTAAAGATAAAAAAATATATATCAGATGAATGAAAATTTAAATTTGTTTAGTTTTAATATCAATTTGATTAAAAATTATCTAAAACAAATGATAGAAGTGAAAATCTTAATTACATATAAAAATTATTGATCATATAAAATTGTTATTAAAAAAATATATATATAAAAAATCCGCGCATAACGTTGATCCAAAACCTAGATTAGTAAATTTTAGTTTAAAAGTTCATGCTATTAGCTTCAGTTCTAATATTAGATTAGTAAATTTCAGATAATCTTCTAAATCTCTCCATCGAACATCGAAGAGAAGTATATCATCATCTTATACTATATAAAAGTTTATGCTACTAGATTTTAAAACTGTCCACGTAGGATTTTAAAAACTCAATTCTATTGGTCCATATAATCGTTGTTAATTGAAAAAAAATTAGGAGAAAAAATTATGTAGTAGATTCCTTTTAACAAAAAAAAAAACAGAAAATTTATTAATTCTAAGATACTGTGGTTAATAGAAAAAAATTAGGAGATAACGATATGCTGTAGTTTCCTATTAACAAAACAAATTAATTAAGAGATAATGAAATTGTGTCGTAGTTTTATACTATAAAAATGGAAAATTTTTAATTATAAAGCATCACCGTCAATTGGAAAAAATTTAGGAGATAAAGAAACAATGTCGTAATTTTTTTTATTAATTTTTCAAAATGCATAGTTATCAAAACATTTTTAAAAACAATTAATTGGATATACGAAGGGGCAAATGAATCAATAAGAAAAAGTGGAAGAAGAATTTTCATTTAGAAAATCGGAAAAAGTAAAAAAAGAAAGAAAAAAGTAGAAATTTGAGATTATACCTAAGAGAGCTACGAGGACGATTTGAGATGAAAAAAACAGTGTGTAACCATGGCTTCTTCATGATGGCTCCAAACGTGTGGAACCCTTTAACAAAGTCACTAAATCGACCTTTAACCCTTTCGAATTCCTATTTCGCCATTATGACCATCTCTCATCCTCCCACTCTCCCTTTTCTTGTAATCCAAGTTCCTAGCATCAACAATGTCTCAAGGGTCGACGAAGAACTTATCTTGAAACGAGTAGGGAGAATACTAATAATATCAACCGAGGACAAACGTGACGTGGCTGAGTTTCAACTACTCCATGAGACGCACATAACAGCGGTCTCGGCCAAATTTTCCGTTCTCCATCTCTTTTTGAAGATATGGTAAAATTTATTTTGTTGTGTAATTCTACTTGGGAGAGAAAACTACTTATGGCTTCTCGCCTCTGCGTATTGCAATCAAAGCTAGCTAATGGCACAATTACGCTTCGCATATCTAAAAAGAGAAAACGAATCTCCAAATCGAGGAAAGTAACAAGGATAAAGTTACAAGTGCTAAGGAAATAGCTAGTCTTGACAAAGATTTGATAAATGAGCATTGTAAAGTTGGGTACAAAGCAATTTGGATTGTTAAATTAGCAAAGATTGTTGAAAGAGGGATTGTGGATATCGAAGAGAGAGAGATGGAAGCAGACCAACTTTTTGGGAAACTAAGAAACTTGACGGGCTTCGGTGCTTTTGTAACTGCAATTGTGTTTATGTGTATTGGTTATTACTGTTTTGTTTCATCTGATACTGAGATCCTAAGAATCTTATGATACGTATATCAAGAAAACAGGCAAATTCCCATGACCTATCCCGTGGGAATTCCGTCGGAAATGGTCATTTCTGACGAGTTTGTGACGAAATTTAATCCATCGGTTACGTTTCATTAGAAACAAATATCCGTGGGAAATTGATGGGAAACTACAGGCGAAAATAAACTGTCAGAAATTACCGACGGGTTACCGACAGACATTTTTCTGACAAATTTCTGATGAACTTTTTTTCAGACGAATTTCCGACAGACTTTTAATGACGGATTTCCGACAGTGTTTAACCATGTGTGTAACCATGGCTTC
The DNA here is from genome assembly GCA_900406395.1 of Kernera saxatilis. NCBI lineage: Eukaryota > Viridiplantae > Streptophyta > Magnoliopsida > Brassicales > Brassicaceae > Kernera > Kernera saxatilis. The sequence continues at coordinate 22,934 of OVAY01001265.1, read as the reverse complement.
TTCATGATGGCTCCAAACGTGTGGAACTCTTTAACAAAGTCACTAAATCGACCTATAACCCTTTCAAATTCCTAATTCGCCATTTGTGACCATCTCTCTTCCTCCCACTCTCCCTTTTCTTGTAATCCAAGTTCCTGACATCAACAATGTCTCAAGGGTCGACGAAGAACTTATCTTCAAACAAGTAGGGAGACTGCTAAGAATATCAACCGAGGACAAACGTGACGTGGTTGATTTTCAACTACTCCATGAGGTGCATAGAATAGTGGTCTCGACCAAATTTTCCGCTCTCCATCTCTTTTTGAAGATATGGTAAAACTTATCTTGTTGTGTATTTCTACTTGGGAGGGAAAACTATTTATGTCTTCTCGCCTCTGCGTATTGCAATCAAAGCTAGCTAATGAAATTACCGACGGAAATAAACTGGCGGATATTACCGACGCATTACCGACATACATTTTTTGACAAATTTACGATGAACTCTTTTTCTAACGGATTTCCGACAGACTATTTCTGACGGTTACCGACAGTGTGTAACCATGTGTGTAACCATGGCTTCTTTATGATGGCTCCAAACGTGTGGAACCCTTTAACAAAGTCACTAAATCGACCTTTAACCCTTTCGAATTCCTATTTCGCCATTGTGACCATATCTCATCCTCCCACTCTCCCTTTTCTTGTAATCCATGTTCCTGGCATCGACAATGTCTCAAGGGTCGACGAAGAAATTATCTTGAAACAAGTAGGGAGAATGCTAAAAATATCAACCGAGGACAAACGTGACGTGGCTGAGTTTCAACTACTCCATGTGGCACACAGAACAGTGGTCTCGGCCGAATTTTCCGCTCTCCCTCTCTTTTTTAAGATATGGTAAATTTTATTTTGTTGTGTAATTCTAGTTGGGAGAGAAAACTACTTATGGCTTCTCGCCTCTGCGTATTGCAATCAAAGCTAGCTAATGGCACAGTTACGCTTCGCAAATCTAAAAAGAGAAAACGAATCTCCAAATCGAGGAAAGTAACAAGGATAAAGTTACAAGTGCTAAGGAAATAGCTAGTCTTGACAAAGATTTGATAAATGAGCATTGTAAAGTTGGGTACAAAGCAATTTGGATTGTTAAATTAGCAAACATGGTTGAAAGAGGGATTGTGGATATCGAAGAGAGAGAGATGGAAGCAGTCCAACTTTTTGGAAAACTAAGAAACTTGACGGGCTTCGGTGCTTTTGTAACTGCAATTGTGTTTATGTGTATTGGTTATTACTGTTTTGTTTCATCTGATACTGAGATCCTAAGAATCTTATGATACGTATATCAAGAAAACAGGCAAATTCCCATGATCTATCCCGTGGGAATTCCGTCGGAAATGGTCATTTCTGACGAGTTTGTGACGAAATTTAATCCATCGGTTATGTTTCATTAGAAACAAATATCCGTGGGAAATTGATGGGAAACTACAGGCGAAAATAAACTGTCAGAAATTACCGACGGGTTATCGACAGACATTTTTCTGACAAATTTCTGATGAACTTTTTTTCAGACGGATTTCCGACAGACTTTTAATGACGGATTTCCGACAGTGTTTAACCATGTGTGTAACCATGGCTTCTTCATGATGGCTCCAAACGTGTGGAACTCTTTAACAAAGTCACTAAGAAACTTGTGGATATGGAAGAGAGAGAGATGGAAGCAGTCCAACTTTTTGGAAAACTAAGAAACTTGACGGGCTTCGGTGCTTTTGTAACTGCAAAGGTTATTACTGTTTTGTTTCATCTGATACCGAGATCCTAATATTTTATGATAGGTATAGCAGGAAAACATGCAAATTCCCATGACCTATCCAGTGGGAATTTCGTCGGAAATATACAACAAACCGTCGGAAACCCGTGGGAAATTTCCAACCGATTTCCGACCAATTGTCTATCCGTCGAAAATCTGTGAGAAATTTTCCACCGATTTTCGAGGGTTTGAGTGATAGTGCATCAATTTCGATTGACCATACGTCTAAAACCATAAAACATAATGTTTTGAAGTGATAGATCAAATATGCTCAAAATAGATATCTAATAGATACAAGTATAACATTTTTTTAACACCTCATATAACATATTATACTTTATATCTTAAACTTTCCAAAAGTAATTTCCAATTGTTTTAAAACATCAAAATATGTATTATAATCAGTTCATATGGAGGTATTAGGGTGAATATGGAATGTTCTTTCTATTAAAAGCTGAACCTAGGTTTAAAATTTTGATTATCAACACTTTATCCCTCAAACCGTCGGAAATCCGTGGGAAATTTCCCATCGATTTCCAACCGTCAAAATATCCATCGGAAATCCGTAGGAAATTTCCTTCCGATTTCTGACGGGTTTAGAACACGTTAAAAACGTGTCTTTGGTTATGTCCAATTAATTTAAACACGGCTATTTTTTGTCGGAATTTCGTGGCTATTTCTATCCGTCGGAAATCCGTAGGAAATATCTAACAATTTCGCACGGATTTCCGACGGAATATTCCCCGTCGTTAAATTTCGACCGTTTTCTGTAGGATTGTAAAAAAGTCGGTAAACAGTCGATAAATTCTGACGATATGTAATCTGTCAGAAATTTCATGGAAAATGACCTTGTTTTCTTGTAGTAATATATATCTCTATATATCTACTCAGTTCCCTTTATAGATAAAGATATCTCATTCATTAATCCAATGTAGATTTTTGCTATATATAATAAAAATGATTATATAATTAATATCTATTGAAATATTAAATTTTACATATCATTGATGATAATATACATCTCTAATATAAAAAATTCAAAATATACATCTCCTATTAACAAAGATGCCTTAGAATTAATAAATTTTTCATTTTTTGTTAATAGAAAACTATGACATAATTTTCTTATCTCCTAAATTTTTTTCTATTAACAAAGATGCCTTAAAATTAAAAAAACAAATACCGTTTTTTATTAATAGGAAACTACGACATTATTTTCTTATCTCCTAAATTTTTGGTTAATAGGAAACTAAGACATAATTTCCTTATCTTCTAAATTTTATCCTCTAAATTTTATCTTGCATGTTTGTTCCCAAAATTTGTTGCTTTAGAAAATTTGATAGCATATATTCAATGTCTACTTCTATTCTTTTACTTTACGGTTTTACCAATCCAAAATAAGAAGAAACAAGTTAAAGATTTTAGGCACTACTCAAGCATAATCATATTTTAATAACAAAAAATGAAGAAAATAATTTCATATAACAATTTTCCTTAATAACAACACCAGACTAGGTTTGGTCAATTTGGGCAACTAAATTCGATCCAATCTAATCCAAAATTTTCAAATTAGTTTGGATATTAGTTTAAATCAAAACCTACTTAGTTATAATAATATTTATCAATTTGAGTTTTAGTTATTTGGATTGGTTTTAAATAGATAAAAAAAAACTTAATTAAAATCCAAAAAAAAATTTACATAAATTTTATTAATATACATAAAATGTAAAATTACCTAAATCAAAATCAGTAATTTACTATTAATTTTAAAAATATATGTAAAATCACATAATTTTAATAGTAACCCTATTAGAAATTGTAATTTGGAAAACAAATTTTTTTTTTTTGTGGAATTTCAAATTTATTAATCAACAAAAAAATGTGTATTTACAAAGTGGAAAGAAAAAAGAATGGATAAAGGTAAAAAGAAAAGCTAACTCTGCCTGGGACAGTTAGGAAAATAGTCAAGCAATAAAAGAACCGATTCACAAGAACACTATGGCGGGCGACTCCTTACTTCGAACCAACGCCGCAGCAGGCTTTCGAGCTTATGTGGGTAAGCATATTGAAGAGAAGAGATGCGATTTCTTACTGTTTTTTCAGAGATGTAGGCAAGATGTGACGCAGTGAGCCATGTCCCGCTATGACGTCTTGAGTTTCTCTCTTTCCAAGTGTAATAGATCGCTTTCTGAAAACACATATGGACCAGAATTAAATCCAAACAGCTGAATTGCACAGATACGAGATGAGATAATGTGTCCGACCAATCTGGAGAGATGTGGTGACCAAGCAACCCGCCACAAAACTCAGACCAGAATGTGTAGGTGAAGGGACATGCGAAGAACAAATGATCCCTGCTCTCATCCTTCTCTCCACAAAGAACACAACCCTGCACTATACCCCAATCACGCATTCGGACCCCTGTGGATAGACAATCACGGACAGCAAGCCAGGCAATGAACGAGAACCTTGGGACACCCTGAGGAAACCAGATAACCCGAATCCACACAGCCTTATCCCGTCTTGATCTTATTTGGTTCCAAGTTTTAGAGGCCGAGAAATGACCCAAGAACTTTCCTTCCTCATGACGCCAAAGAGGGATGTCTTGACCTGCAGCAGGAGAAGGCAGTGGAGCCTGGAGAATTCGATTAAGAAGACCAGGAAAATGGCGACCTCTCCGAATTCTAGTACTCCAGCCCGATGCCATAGCTGCTGCTGACACAGTGGCTGAACGCGGAATGCCGAGAAGACAAGTACCAACGTCCCCGGTTATGTCAATTATTCTGCCTGTGTTGAGCCGAACATCAAATCAAAAGTGAACTGACTCTCCATTTCGAACCTCAAAGCGAATGAAATGTGAGGCTTGATCCCTGAGTTTTAGGAGTTTACGCCAGACCCAAGAGCCAATTGCCCCATTCTTCGCGTCCCAAAAAGAGCCCTTACGCATTAGATAATGCTTAGTCCAATCAACCCAAAGAGAACCCGAAAGGCTGAAAAGCCGCCATATAGGACTGAGAGCATAAACCCGAGAAGAATCTCTAAGGCGTCGTATACGCAGCCCTCCTTCTGCTTTGGGACAGCAAACATCCTCCCAAGAGACTTTAACCTTATGCTTGTCATTAGGCGAACCAGACCAGAGAAAAGCAGAACACATGCTCTCAATCTTATTGAGACATCCCTTTGGCAATCTAAACACAAAACACCAGAAGTTAGAGATGTTAGAAATTACCGACTGGATGAGTTGAAGACGCCCGCAAAGGAGAGATGGCGATTGGTCCAGGAAAGAAATCTTGATCTAATCTTATCGATAAGTGGCTCATAATCTGTGGCAGTCATGCTCTTAGTGGTGAGAGGCAAATCCAAATAGCAGATGGGGAGGTTACCGCTGCTAATACCTGTAGTCATAGCTGCTGATATAATATCAGTTTTGCCTAAGCCAGCAGCAAAGATCGTGGACTTAGACACATTAATGGAGAGACCGGATAACCTCGCAAATTTTTCAAAGATGTCCATAATACCAGAGAGCGATTCCTTTTTCCCATCAGAGAAGACTAGAATATCATCAGCAAAGCTAAGATGAGTAAGGCCCACAGCTTTACAAGAGGGGTGGTAACCGAATTTGCCCAATTGTGCAGCCTGATTAAGCATCCTTGATAAGACATTGCTGATAATAACATAGAGATACGGAGAAAGAGAGCAACCTTGTCTACTGCCCCGCGCGCTGGGGAAAAAACCCTCTAAGTCACCATTGATAGATACCGAGAAAGAGGCAGTAGAGATACACAAAAACATCCAGTGTGTGAACCGATCTGGTATTCCCATAGCTCGTAGAACAGCCACTACAAATGACCATTTCACCGTATCAAACGCTTTTGAGATGTCAAATTTGATTGCGCACCACGTAGGTGAGGAAGCTCGATGATAATTCTTCACAAGCTCAGTTGCTAGGAGTACATTTTTCAGCAACAACCGACCCTTGATGAATGCACTCTGATTCGGTTCAATGGCGTCTGGGATAAGAGCTTTTAGCCGATTTGCCAAAATTTTCGAAATCACCTTGTAGAAGAGATTACAGCAGGCTATTGGTCGGTAGTCTCTCATTGTCTACGGGTCATCATTCTTGGGGATTAGGGACAATATGGTTGCATTCACTCCCTTGGCCAAAAAACCGTAGATAAAGAACGATTGGACAGCCGTAACAAAGTCATTCCCAACAATAGGCCAAGCCACTTTGTAGAACTCCATCGGATATCCATCTGGCCCATGAGCTTTGTTCCGAGGCATGGAGAATAGTGCACTCATAATCTCCTCTGCTGAGACATAAGAGACTAGTAAACCAGCAGCTGTGGGGAAGCAATGATAGTCAACCAGATCGGCAAGATCATAAACTTCTGTTTCTACTTGATTTGCTGGTGGCTGCTGCAAAAATTTTCAAAGTAACTAACAACTTCTTTTTTTATATCCCCAACATCAGTTAAGAGAGTCCCCGAGTCTTTCCTGAGCCGTTTCATAGAGTTCTGAGATGCTCTACCCTGCGCCACACGGTGGAAAAAGGTGGTATTTTGATCTTCCGCTTTCAGCCACTGAATGCGGGACTTTTGTCTGAAAAATTGCTCCTCCAGATGGGCCAGGTGCTGCCAGTTTGAAAAATTGCAAGTGCAGCCTTTTGTTTGGCACAAAGTAATTCAAAAGCTTCTTTAGCCTGCTTGGGAAGATCACCATACCAGGATCGGTTTAGCTCCCGCAGCAGCGGTTTTAGTAGCTTGAGCTTGCGGTGGAAGACATAGTAGTGCGGCTCTTGAGTGGAAAAGTTGAGCAGAGTTTCCCCAAACCTGCGACATAGTAGCAAGAAACTGCGTGTTCTCGGTGAGGAAGTTGAAAAATTTGAAAGGCTTTTTGTTCCAAGAACTTTTACTATACAATTGGACCCAGCAACGGGCATGATCTGAAACACCTCCTGCTTCGAAGGTAGCAAAAGAATGAGGAAACGCAGTTAACTAGCAACTATTGATCAATGCTCTATCAAGCTTCTTCCCAATAGGATCCGCATCACGTTTATTCCACCATGTGAATAGATGCCCTACGTAAGCTAAATCAGTGATCTCACAATCCGCCACCAAGTTTTGAAACAACAACATACCCGTTTGATCAGCTGTGTAATCTGCAGCTCTTGAATGTTCACTTGAGGCCATTGTCTCATTGAAATCACCTAATATGATCCATGGGGTATTTGAGAGATTGTAAGTAGCATGAGTAGTACGGAGGTCATTCCATAATACTTTGCGATCTGCTTGAAAATTGGAAGCATAAATAAAAGAGCTCATGAATGAATGACTCGTGGCAACAACCGTGATTGCACAAGTAATCATTTGAGAGCTGCGGAACAACAGCGTTACAGTTGCCTCAGCAGACCAAACCACCCAGATACGACCCAGCTGGTGGTAGTCATAGTTGGTTAGAAAATTCCATCCAGGAAAACACGAAGCAATAATAGGAAGATGTCCGCCTTCTTGAACTTTCGTTTCAATCAGACAACCAAAAGCAGGACTTGCAGTTTGTACCCAATTTCGCACTGCAATATGTTTGCATGGAAAACAAAATTTTAACCGAACCCAATCAAAATTAGGTCATTTATTTTAATATAAATTATTCTATTTACAAATTAATAAAAACCAAATACTTACTAAAATAAATACAAGCAAAAAATGGAAATCTAAGGCGAAATCATGGATTAACGACATCGCAATAACATTTTCACCCTTTAATGGAAATTTTCTTAATTAATCCGAATGGACATTTTCATGATTTAACAGAATAGAAATTATCATCATTTTTCAAAACTGGATTAAGAAACACCTAGACAACCATTTATTATTTAAAGCATTCTCATAGTTTCATTCATAACCAAAAAGCTACCAAATCAATTTGCTTTTTCTACTAGCAAATCCAGACAATTTACTATCAACCCATAACAAACTACAGTGATGGTTTCTCAACATGGCAAGAGAAAAAGAACTGTTGCAGCTGCTTGGGTCCAAGCCGTTTATTATAACTGTGAGTTTCCAACACACTTGGTTTGTGCTCGAAACCCACCACCTAATATGAAAAATATATAAAATTAACATCTCCTACCATTCTTTGTTCCATAGGTGGCTGCAATGTTTGCTTCAAAATAAGTAAACGCAACTCCACCAAAAAAAAAAGAACAATAAATTGTCAAAATAGTATACACAATACATGTTTAATCTAATTAGTTTTTTAAACACAATTGACCAAAAAACAGCACGAGCAATGCGGATAGCCATCATCTCATCCAAAGGAGCGACAACGAAAAAGCATTAGTACACTTTTATAAACTCATGTTCAATAATTACAATGTGTTCACACTTATACTGCTTGCCCCTAAAAAGATATTTAAAACATGGAATATTCTATATGCATCACTTGCGTCAATGTCACAGCACCTCAGAAGAACACAAAGAAGTAAGTAAATTGACAAATTCAAAATTCTACATATTTATCCCATATTTTCAACTAACACATAAATCTAACTAAGATTAAAATTCTTACATGAACTCAACTCTGGCTCTATTGAAAAAGCGGATGATATTCTCCAAAGCCCTTACTGCAATGCTTTGGTCTGACATTCATAAAACACCAGTAAAGATCCAGAGACTAGGAACCCATTGTATACAATTTGTTGCCAACAGGGCCGCGTAAAACTACCACCACCTATGATTAAAGAACTTCTAGAAAATAACACTTTCTGGAATAACATACGAGTATACAACACTATCTTGTCATTCACATCAATGGGAGCAAAAATAGATTACAGTGTTACATCTGGAACTGGACCCCCTACTTTTAGAATACAAGGGCAAAATTATCATCGCATAGGTTCTCTCATTCATATGCCGGGAAATCCACCAATATTTCTCCAGTTGTGCATTGTCGACAGAGCAAATGAAGTTTCAAACTGCATCAATTCTTTATTGCAAACTCCCTCAGCTCTTCAAGAATGTGTTGTCAAGAAACTGGTTGATTTGTTAGATTCAAACAACCATATTTGCCAAATTTTCTACAAAGCTCGAGATAGATACAAGACAAATGATGCAGAAGAGTTTACCATAAGGCTGGTATATCACCACAAGGAAAAGGAAAACAATATGAATTGCCAGACACGAATGAGGTTGTTGGTTTAATAGTTGGTGTGATTTGTCGACCACTACCGGTCACAGAGATGTTATCTTACACTTTTCAATCTGACAATCTACAGCAAATAAAAGTCGACCATCATTTGTTTATGTCTTTGAAGTATCCACTGCTTTTCCCTTACGGGGAGTTTGATTTCCATACTGAGATACCTTATTTTATAGTTGAAGCTAGACAACGGAAAAATTCTATCATAAGCATAAGAGAATTTTACACTTATCAGATCCAAACTCGACTAATAGAAGGGAAGACGATTATAAAAGCAGGCCGCCACTCTTCACTCCTTCACCCATCTTTGATGAAGCAGGTAGGATTACGTACTCGTTCGTCTTGCATTCCAGGCTGCTATCTATGAAATTTGGCGAGAACGGAATGGACAAAGGCATGGAAAGCCATGGCACCCTCTTCCTTTCCTTGCAAACTCCATCGTCAAAAATGGTAACTCTGCAAATCAGCTCGTTGCAGCGTCCAAGGGAGGAACCAAGTTCAGTTATTCTTGACCGTTGGCACCAGATCAAAGGCGTGATGTAGTCCATATTTTGCATTTCTCCTACAAGCTCTGTTTTGGCTCTGCTTTGGTAATAGTTTGGACTAAATCTCTTTTCTCCTAGTTTAGCTAATTCTTTTGTAAAGCCACCTTTTGTTTAATAAATATTGTTAGTTTATATTACCGATATGATCTAGTTTTAACATTCCCATAAGAAAAATAAAATTTACGATTTTTCAAAACTATCAAGATTTTTTATAACTTTCACACAAAAAATGAAATTATTTTTATGCTGAACTATATGTTTAAATTTTGTATGGCAAAAATAATTTAACCTATTAAATGTATTTAGTAATATTATAATAATTGTAACTCATAATATTTTAAGCACTAAAATAACCATGTTAATATATATTGGATGATATTAAAATTAAGAAATCTAATGTGGTTATTAAAAAATTAATGATAATAAGTTATATTCCAACATTTTAGCTTTTACTATCTCATCACAAAATTTTTTTTTTTGTCGTCAATTTGCATAATTCATTAGCCCACAAGACCCACTAACACACACTCACGCACAAAGACACGTTTATATACATGCGTTATCGAATCAATTTATATAAACACACATGTCGCATCTATATGAAAGGATAATTAACTTTTAAACAACCGAGATTTATCGGAAAGAGAAAATTTATTCTCTTGTATAGAGGGTTAGAGTGAGGTCCGAAAAAACAGGCAAAAGGATATGAAACCACAGCAAAATCCGATAAACGGAAAGAATAGAACAGATAAAGTTCAGAATTATAACATATATGTAATAGTAGATTGATGTTCTGAAATGAGGAGGTTACAATATTAATCACCCGATAATCGATTTTTGAAACTGTAGAAACTAGGGTTATCACAAGTGATAACTTCTATGTGGGTTTAAAGAGGATTTCAATTGCTTTGAGCTCGACGACATCGAATGAGAAAGAACTGGTGTTATTTTATTAATATCATAGCTTTACCTGTAAAGGCTGCCTACGTACCCTTCAAAAGGGATCAAACCATTCGTAGTTCATAATACAAAAGAGTTGTTTAGAGAAGAAGAGCTGAGAGCCCTTTGGTGGAAGTGTCTGAGTTGTGAATGAATGAGAAGATGTCCCTCTAGGTCTTCAGAGATCTCTATTTATATGCAAATATGTTTCTTTTTCCTCTTAGGTTGTTGAATTGATCTCTTTCTTTATTTTAGAGGATAATCTTGATCTTTTCTTTTCTCCTTAGATTTGAGTCTATCTTTTCTTTTTCTTCGGAGACTGGTGATGAGGCGGATTTGGCGGGTCTGGCCGAGCTAGCGGGTCTGGGCCGAGCTAGCGGATCTAGTTCTCGGGTTAAATTAGGTCAAGGCGGACTAAGGTGAAAGATGCTAAACCCGATACCAACAGAAACTGTTGTATATTAACAAAAACATGAGAGTAACACCATCATCAGAACTGAATCATTAAATTTTCAAAGCATTTGTACCAGAAGATAAGATTGAGACACTGAAGTTAAAACTAATTATTTTCTATTATAGATTTTTAATTTGTAGTATTGTTAAATTGGAGGTTCTTGTTGGAAATTTTCTTTCTAATAACATACATTTACTTTTATTTTGCAAACAATTAGATTTCATGAATTGATTTTTCATTTCTGGAACAATTTTACATCTTCCAAGTATAAACGACGTCTAATTATAAGATGGAACGAATCACATGGATGGTGGAAAGATGCTTGCTTCCGGCTATTGGTATGATCACATGGATGGTGGAAAGAAACTTCCACAATGATAAATTTCTTATAAATTATATGTTGTTTTGATATCACAGAGGAATCGCCAGGTACTATAGTTACTTTTGCGACTCAATGCTTTCTTTCCTTCAATTTTCCCATGCGAAAATAGATAAATTCTTCTCATTGAATTCATATTCCAATTTCATAGATTTATCCATCTCTAAAAATTCTAAATTATCTTCAATTCTCTTGGATTTATCCATTTATGAAAGGGGTCAGAAATTTTTTTAGACAATGACCTCGCTATTTAACAAAATTAGCAAAACATAAAACATAACAACACTTGATCAAATTTTTATTAAATAGAGAAGAATCAAAAAAAGTTTATTATAACATCTACCAAATTTATGGTCAAAACAGAACCACACATCAAAAACAAAAAGAGTAGAAGACAAAAATAAAAAATGTGAATTAGGTAAACTATTGTCTAAGAAAGAAGAATAAAAATGGGTCTGAATTCTATGGCCCACAAATATACATAGCTTTAACCCCCAATCCTAATCACACCAATGACACCATACAATTTTTTGCCGCCGCCAAGATTATTTTCTCTTCAATCCTCTCCAATTTTCTCTTCTCCGATCACCAACGACAATGTTCCATCATTGACAGCCACCTCTGAATACTCTTAATGCGATTATCGAGAGCATACACGACGAAAACGTGAAAGCTTTCGAACATTCGGATCCCCAGGGTATAATCTACGAATAGTAACTGTATGCTATTGTAAAAAAAAATTTCTTTTTTTTTCCGCAGACGATTATCTTTCTTTTTTAAAATCAAAATGAAAAGGCACTGGCATGGAGGTATAATTAAGATATTTCATTAATGGCATATTAGAGTTTTCAAGTTTGAGGCTGAATATGAACGCAACATGTCACCTTTTATTTTGCAAATAATTATATAGATATATACTAATTTTAAAATATTTATTTAATTGTTAATCATACTCACAAATGATAATATGTAATTGTGCTCTTGGTTAATTAGCCTTAGAATTAAGAAATTTTCCCAAAAAATATCTACTTACTTTTCTTAGTAATAGGAAACTATTATGTTCATTTTCCATTTTATTTTTATTTTTGACTTATTATTATTATTGAGAATTTATATTAAACGATGACATAAACCAATATAATTGAGCTTTTTTAAATCTTATGTGGACATCATTAACATAAAATTGTTTCAATTTTTATATAGTATAGATTTTTTATATCCACCGGGTAAAAACCCATTTTAGACATCCCAAATTATAGTTATTAACAAAGTCGATGTGTTCATCACTCACTAGAAGATTTAAAACCCATAAAAGATATTACAACAGAAAAAGGCTACGACGCAATAAAAATTATTTTTAATGCTCTTAATGAAACATTAGATTGGATAAACACCCAAAATCTGAATCCAACAGTGGGAAAAACTAGAAACCTACGACTTAAAACGCGATTAATTACATAAAAATTCACACTCACGAGCATCTTACTTTCTTACGGTTGTTGACGATCACTCACGAGCGGTTTGGGCATTTTGATGCGTGAGCAACGAGAAGTGATGCAAACTTTACAAAATTTTCTTGCAATGGTGGAACGACAATTTGAAAAACAGGTCAAGATCATAAGAAGTGATAACGGCACATAATTCCTATGCATGAAAAAGTATTTAGCTAGTTGAGGGTATCATTCATCAGACTTCATGTGATTGAACTCCGCAGCAGAATGGTCGAGTGGAGCGAAAACATCAACACATCCTCAATGTCGCTTGCTCTCTGATGTTTTAAGCTCATGTTCCCATTAGATTTTGGGCAGAATCTGTCCTCACCGCGTTTCATATCATAAATTGCACACCGACTCCCTTTTTACAAGGTAAAACACCTTATGAGATGTTGTTTGGACATGCGCCCTCTATGGAAGATTTACATGTTTTTGGTTGTTTAAGCTATGCTCATAAACAACTCCGAGACAAAGATAAGTTTACGTACAGAACATAACCGCAAATGTGTTTTCATGGGCTATCCATATGGAAAGAAAGGCTGGCAATTGTATGATCTTGAAACTGGTGCGTTATTTGTCTCTTGCGATGTAACATTTCAAGAGAATGTTTTTCCTTTTATTGAGAACATGATGACCCCGCTTGAAGAATTACCGCCATCTCCGGATCCTGCTATGTGGACGATGATCTCTGTGTTATGCCTCCGTTTTGACACAAGATTTGTCGTCTCCGAAAATGGAAATAGAAACCAACACGATGCTGTGTCAGCTCATGTGGCTTTGGCAGTTACACAAACCGAAACTGGTTCATCTCTAGATGTTGTTCTTCCGACGGAAAGGGAGAGTTCTTCCACCATTCACGAAGATTTCCCTTACGTTGAGTTTAGAAAGGGAACTCGAACCAAGTCCAGTCGTTTGAAAGATTATGTGTTGTATGCTGCCACGACTCCTAAAGACCCCACCCATCTTCCACCCATGGTCTCCACATCTGAGTCAGGTATGGTCTCTTACTCGATTGCTAAATATGTTTCATGTGATAGATTTTCGGATGAACATAGGGCATTTCTAGCATTTGTTTTACTCAACAATGAACCTGCTAGTTATGCTGAAGCAGCGACAAAGGAAGTATGGCGTAATGCGATGGGTTGTGAGATTGATGCTCTTGAGATTAATGACAATTGGGATATTACCGATTTACCTCCAAAAAAAAGCCAATGGATGTAAATGGGTGTACAAGATAAAGTTTCTTTCATATAGAACAATTGAATGATATAAGACACGCTTGGTAGCACTTGGTAATCTGACAGAAGGGGAGGCAAGATTATGATGAAACCTTTGCTCCAGTAGTCAAAATGACAACGGTTTCAGATGTTTCTCAAAGTGGCTACGGTAAAGCAATGAAAAATTCACCAAATGGATGTACAAAAAGCATTCTTGCATGGAGATTTAGCAGAAGAGGTTTACATGAAACTCCCATCGGGTTTCAAATCTTCGATTAAAGAAATCACTTTATGGTCTCAAACAAGCTCGGCGTTGTTCGTTTTCTAAGCTCATGGCAGCACTTCATGGGTATGGATTTGTTCAATCTTATGATGATTATTCATTATTCACACTCATTCGGGGCAAGAGTTGTCTTTATGTGATCATGTATGTGGATGATTTGTTGATCGTGGGAAACGATGGTATGCAATTCCTCGGTTCAAGGGTTATTTAGGGTAATATTTTTACATGAAAGACCTCAGACCGTTGAAATACTTTTTTGGGTATTGAAGTGGCTTGATCCAAGGAAAGAATTTACTTGTCTTAAAGAAAGTATGCGTTGAATGTGGGTTGCTTGGTGGACGACCTGTTGCTACACTAGTCGAATAGAATCATAGACTTTCTCTTGAAGGGGATGATTATTATTCTGATTCAGAAGGGTATCGAAGACTTGTGGGATGCTTGTTTATTTGACTATCACTCTACCTGAATTGTCCTATATTGTACATGTTCTCGCTCAGTTTATGCATAAACCTCAGACGAAGCATTGGTATGGAGCGCTCTTAGTGGTGCGATATCTCAAGAGTAGTCTGGGACAAGGCGTCTTGATAACATCAAATGATGATCTTTGCTTGTTTGAATATTGTGATTCTGATTGGGCGTCTTGCCTTTTGACTCGACGATCTCTTATTGGCTTTGTTATTATGCTTGGTCGCTCTCCCATCGCATGGAAGACCAAGAAGCAGCAAGTCGTTTCACAGTCTTTGGCGAAAGCCGAGTATAGATTTATGGCGGATACATTGTCTAAACTCAAATGGGATCGTGCGTTTTGGTGTTTCTCCCTTAGCTCCTATCGAGTTATTATGTGATAATCAGTTCGCTCTTCACATTGCGGTCACTCCTGTTTTTTATGAGCAGACCAATCATATAGAATCTGATTGTCACTTTTGTTCGGGATGAGATACAAGGGGGATCTCTCAAGACATCTTACGTTCACACATCGGAACAGCTTGCAGACATCTTTACTAAGGCGCTTGGATCTCAATCGTTCGAATACTTACATCACAAGTTGGGCATTTGTAAACTTCATGCTCTAACTTGAGGAGGAGTATTGGCAGGAAGCTATAGAAGATTCTAAATCTCTCTCGATATTCGCATATATATATATATATATATATATATATATATTGTATATTGTTGTTGTAAGCTTGAAATAGCTTGAAGATTAAGCTAAGTATATTTAGGAGAATCTAAATATATATCTAATATGTGAGTTTTCCTTTACTTTAGGAGTTATCTAAAGTTAGTTTTCCTATTAGGTTTTGGAGTTATATTTTCCTATATAAGGAGATGCTAAGTTGTAGCACAACTTATGAGATTAAGAACTTAAGGTTTTGAGTTATTTTCCTTAAGATAATAAGAGAGGTATTATTATTAATCATTGGCGTTCTTAATATTGAGATCTATATTTGGTATCAGAGCTAACATGAAGATTTAAAACTCTCAACAAGGTGTGTTGAGAAAATCGTGTGCTCTATGAGCGACGAGAAGAAAGAGGTTGCTGAGATCAATTCTAAAGAAACCGGACCCTCTTCTATATGGTGTCCGCTGCTGACTAACACAAATTATACGGTATGGTCCATGCGAACGAAGGTGGCTCTTAAGGTGCATAAGGTATGGGAAACTATCGAACCCGGAATCAAAGACGAAGAAAAGAATAACATGGCAATTGCCTTGTTATTCCAATCTATATCTGAAGCTTTGATTCTACAAGTTGGAGATCTTGACACGGCAAAAGCAATATGGGATGCAATAAAAACAAGGCATGTTGGAGCTGAGAGGGTAAGAGAGGCTAGATTACAAACCCTAATGGCAGATTTTGATAGACTTAAGATGAAGGAAGTTGATACAATCGACGCTTTCGTGGGAAAGCTTTCGAAAATCTCCTCCAACTCTGCAGCTCTTGGAGAAACTATCGATGAATCAAAACTTGTGAAGAAGTTTCTCAATAGCCTTCCGCCGAAAAGATATATACATATTATTGCTGCTCTCGAACAACTCATTGACCTCAACAACACCAGATTTGAAGATATTGTAGGAAGATTAAAAGCTTATGAGGAAAGGATTGGTGAAGAAGAAGAAGAGCAACATGAGGATCAGAATAAACTCATGTATACCAACATGGATACACCACAACCGTATCAAGGAAATTATGGCGGTAATAGAGGAAGAAGACGAGGAGGTCGTTCTTACTGGAGAGGAAGAGGTCGCAGAAGATATGGAGGTTCTCAAGGAGGAAATTTCAGGCAAAACCAAGATAAAGAGTATATCTCTAAAATCACATGCTTTCGATGTGATAAACAAGGCCATTACGCCTCTGAGTGTCCCGATAGGTTACTTAAATTGCAAGAAGCAATGGAGAAGAGAGATGATGATACTCACGTAGCCGATGAGTTGATGATGCATGAAGTGGTGTTCCTCAATGAGCAGAAGGTGAAACCAAAAGACTTTGAAACCGAACGAGACACGAGTAATGTGTGGTACCTAGACAATGGGGCTAGCAATCATATGAGTGGAAATCAGTCCTACTTTTCGGAGCTTGATGAGACTATTATGGGAAAGGTAAGGTTTGGTGATGATTCCCGTATAGATATAAAAGGAAAATGATCAATACGCTTTGTTGTCAACAATGGCGAAAGGAAGATACTGAAAAATGTGTATTTCATTCCAGATTTAAAAAGTAATATCATAAGCCTTGATCAAGCCACATAAACGGGCTGTGAAGTACGCATGAAGGAGAATCTTCTCAAAAGTTATTTGATCGGAATGGCCAACTACTTGTGGAGACTACAAGATCAAAGAATCGATTGTGTAAAGTGGTTTTGGATGTTGATGATATCATCAAGTGCTTACATTTATAAGAAATCAGCGAATCAAGTAAGTGGCACGCAAGGTTGGGACATGTTAATCTTGAAACCATGAAGACGATGATCAACAAGGAGCTCGTGACGGGCATACCGAAACTATCAATTGAGAAAGAGACTTGTGTGTCATGTCTACTCGGAAAACAGACACGACAAGCTTTTCCACAAGCAACCTTATATCGTGCGTCTCAAGTACTTGAGCTAATACACGGAGATCTGTGCGGACCCATCACACCGCCCACACCGGCACAAAAACAGTATGTGTTTGTAATTATTGATGATTACTCACGCTATATGTGGACGATCCTTTTGAAAATGAAAAGTGAAGCCCTTGAGAAGTTTAAAAATTTCAAGATCATAGTAGAACAAGAGACAAGGACCACGGTCAAAACCTTTCGTACGGACAGAGGTGGAGAGTTCACGTCTCAAGAATTCCAAGATTTTTGTGAGACATACGGGATCAAGAGACAGTTAACTGCACCGTATTCTCCTCAACAGAACGGAGTGGTAGAACGAAGAAATAGAACGTTATTTGAGATGACTAGAAGTCTTTTGAAACACATGAGATGTCCAAACTATCTATGGGGAGAGGCAGTACGACACGCTACCTATCTAATCAATAGGTTAGCAACACGGTCACTCAATGTACAAACACCATATGAACTCTTCAAAGGCAAGAAACCGAACCTTGAGCATCTTCGCGTATTTGGCTGCGTCGGTTATGCAAGAACAGAAGCTATTGGTAGAAAGAAGCTAGATGATAGATCGAGAATGTTGGTTCATCTAGGAACAGAGCCCGGGTCAAAGGCTTATCGACTCATGGATCCAACCAACAGAAAGATTATTATTAGCAGGGATGTGGTCTTTGACGAAAACGAAATCTGGAAGTGGAATGAAACAGGAGAAGAAAACGATGAAGAAAAAGGGACTTCTGCGTTAAGCTTCGGTGAATTTGGGAACAAAAGGATAAGAAGAGATTTCAATGTATTAGAAATTGAAGAAAGCGATCAAAAGGTTCGAGTAATAGGTGAAGATTCTGGTTTCAAAACAGAGGAGAGTAGAGAAGAACACGAAAGTGAGAATGGAGATACTAGTGTTCTCGATGATATATGGACCGATGGTGATGGGGAAGAGATGGAAGCTCAGCCTCCGTCAAGGCACTCGACGAGATCTCGTCATAAACCAGCTTATCTAAGTGATTATGTTTGTCTCACGGAGATGGAAGGTGTACGACTCTTGCTTTTGATAAATGAAGAGCCATGGGATTTCAATGAAGCCAAGGATTCCAATGACTGGATAATGGCGTGTGAAGATGAGATACGTTCTATTGTCAAGAATAAAACTTGGGATTTAGTTGATCTACTGATGGGAGCCAAAGCGATTGGGTTAAAGTGGGTGTTTAAGCTAAAGCGCAACTTTGATGGCAACATTAACAAACACAAAGCAAGAGTCGTCGCAAAAGGATACGTACAAAGACATGGTATCGATTTTGATGAAGTATTTGCTCCTGTGGCACGCATTGAGACAATTCGATTCATAATCTCGCTTGCCGCCTCGAATGATTGGGAAGTGCATTACCTTGACGTAAAGACCGCTTTATTGAATGGTGAATTAAAAGAAGAAGTATATGTTACACAACCAGAAGGTTTTGAAATCAAAGGAAGTGAGGACAAGGTATACAAGTTAAAGAAAGCACTTTATGGTTTAAAGCAAGCACTAATAGCATGGAATGAAAAATTAAACAAGATTCTCAAGGAGTTGAATTTTTGTAAGTGTTCAAAGGAACATTCGCTCTATCGAAAGGAAGAGAAAGGACATCTTCTTGTTGTCGCCGTCTATGTAGATGATCTTTTGGTTACGGGAGCTTGCCTACAGATGATAACCGAGTTTAAAGAAGAAATGGCAACCAAGTTTGAGATGAGCGATCTTGGGAGATTAACTTATTACCTTGGTATAGAAGTGCATCAACACAAGGATGGTATAACACTGACACAAGAGAGATATGCATCTAAAATCCTAGAAGAAGCTGGAATGAATGAGTGTAATGCATCTCAAGTTCCAATGGATCAAAGTGTGAAGCTGTCAAAGAATACAAAAGAAGGTCGTATCAATGAAACGAATTATAGAAGAACCATCGGATGTCTCCGATATCTTCTTCACACTAGGCCTGATCTCTCTTACAGTGTTGGTATGCTCAGCCGGTATATGCAAGAGCCAAAGGAGTCTCACGGAGCAGCGTTGAAACAAGTGCTAAGGTATTTACGAGGAACGTTATCTCATGGTCTCATGTTTAAAAGATCAAACGGTGCCGGATTGGTAGGCTATAGTGATAGCAGCCATAATGTTGATGAGGATGATGGAAAGAGCACAACTGGTCATGTGTTTTATTTCAATGAATGTCCTATCACTTGGTGCTCACAAAAACAAGAAACCGTAGCGCTATCATCGTGCGAAGAAGAATTTATGGCGGCCACTGAAGCGGCAAAGCAAGCAATTTGGCTTCAAGAACTCTTTGCGGAAGTCATCGGTAGAGAGTGTGAAAGTGTGACGATTCGAGTTGATAACAAATCAGCAATTGCACTCACTAAGAATCCGGTCTTCCATGGTCGTAGCAAGCATATACATAGGAGATATCACTTTATTCGGGAATGTGTGGAGAATGGTCAAGTGGAGGTCGAACATGTCCCGGGTAGCGAGCAAAAGGCTGATATTTTGACGAAAGCTCTTGGAAGAATTAAGTTCAAAGAAATGAGAAGTCTTATTGGAGTTAAAGATGTGAAGGAGGAAGAGTTCAAGCTTAAGGGGGAGAATATTGTTGTAAGCTTGAAATAGCTTGAAGATTAAGCTAAGTATATTTAGGAGAATCTAAATATATATCTAATATGTGAGTTTTCCTTTACTTTAGGAGTTATCTAAAGTTAGTTTTTCTATTAGGTTTTGGAGTTATATTTTCCTATATAAGGAGGTGCTAAATTGTAGCACAACTTATGAGATTAAGAACTTAAGGTTTTGAGTTATTTTCTTTAAGATAATAAGAGAGGTATTCTTATTAATCATTGGCGTCTTAATATTGAGGTTCTATATATATATTATTATGTTAAGTTTCCATTAGGTCATGAGATCATAGATTTGTATATATACTTATTGAGGGTTATCACTTATCAATAACAGCAAGATATTCATCTCAAACATTGTAATGTTTCAAGGTTAGGAGTATGAGGTTTAAGCCGTGAGACTAAAGACTTTGGAGACGTTTTAAGTAGAAGGATTTTAAAGGTGTACTGGATTTTAGTAGAGTAGTTATGGCTTTCGGGCGGTGGCTGTAAAGTTCTTACAGTAAGCTAAGTTGTTTTCGATTTGAAATAAAATTTTAATGTTCAAGACAATGATGGTACTTTAATGTGCAAACGGTCTTAACACCTCATTCCAGCCTAGATCGCGGGTCGGATGTTACAAGTACCAATCAAAGCAGCTTGGCCACTCCATTTCTGCCCACGACGATGAGGCTTGACTTTTCAAATAATTCAAAATGAGATTTCAGAATGTTTTCAAACCGGTTTTCGGAAAATGTGTTACTAAAATCTTTTTTACTGGAAGAGTGAGGTCTCGCGTTAGAGTGAGCTTGGTCTCGTGATAGATCATGTGTTGTTTGTAACAGTTAGACTAGCTACAATTGTGTTTTTTGGTCCTTTTAGAATCTTTCTATAAGTTACATGGAGCATTTGGATCGTGTTCCAAGAAAGAAACCAAGAGGAAATGTGGGAGACAAGAAGAGAGAATAAATAAGGTTGAAGCTTCAAGCCAAATCGCTATTGTCCGGACCAATCGACCAGTCGCCCAACCATCTATTTTGTTGGTCGATATAAGCACATACCGTGGGACACATAGTAGTCGAGAGATCCTCAACCAAATCCTCTGACAAAATAAATTAATTATAGAAAATTATTTATTTTGTGTTTCTAATACTTAAAAATTAACTGTAAAACTTCATTTTAAAACCTGCAATACTAGGCGTTGTGTTTATGATACTACTATTGTAGGCTCTATACCTCCGATTTGGATTTCCGAATCTTTTTAATTTATTAAATTTATTTTGTTGATTGAAAACAAAAACTTTCTTTTAAAGCAGAATGAGGGAGGGCATTTGCCTAACATTTGCATATTTCAAATGTTTTCATTTATGCTTGATTGTATAAAAAAAAAAAGAAGTTAATACTCTTCTAAAAACTCTGACAATCAAAATAAAACTCAAAAAGTGTTAGCTTAACAAATGAAACTCCAAAAAGTGCTTAAGGTAAAAGAAAATTGAGTTTAAAAAGTATGCTTTTAAACAAATTTAAACAATCCTTGTAAACTATCCACAATAGTTTATCACTTCAACATCCTACTTTTTACTTTCTAACACTTCACATCATATTCTTTTTCTTCCGCCTACTAATTCAACATCCATTTAACTTTTACACTCTACAATGATTTTGTTTAATAAAATTAACTACCCTACTCCACCATTTTTGTTTCATTTTTTTTTTTTTTTAATGTTTTTGTAGTTAAAAAATCATATTTTTCTGTGGTCATATAAAAAAAAAAACTCTCTCTTGTCTCTCTCAAATTTTTCAGAGATGAGCGAAAGCATTTTTCTTTTGCTAACCGGATTTCTTCCGGATTTTCTTGTCCCGATTTAGTTGGGTTTTCGTCTAGCATCTCTATGATGGTTGGCTCTCTATCCGGCAGCATCTGGTTTCTTTAATCAGTGTTGGTCCGCTTCTCCGTTTTTTCTCGTCGTCTGGTGTGTCCAGCTTATGTCACAATTTCTTTTGTGCCATAGATCCTTTTGATTCTGAATAATCTCTGCAAAGTTTAGGGTTATCGATTTGATGACTTTTCCTTGTTAGTTAGTGTTGTTTTCTCGTATGGGTGGTTTACAAAATCAATCAAAGTTGTTGGTCTTTAAGGATGTTTTAAAAGAAGATTTGTATTTCCTTGACAAATTAAGATTGCCTTCTCGCCGCTTTTTCATTTAATCGAAATTCGGTTTGTTTGTAATCAGATTGGATTCTCCTCATATCTTCAATCTTTTTTATCCACTCTTGCCAGATCTCAATTTTATTATTGATTTTGGCAAGTGGATGCGATTGTTGTTTGGTGTATCTTTCTTCAGCTGATTTTGCAGTTTCATGGTGAATAAAAACGTAGAATCGGTGGTTGTGAGAGACTTGGTTCACCGGAATCGGAGTTCAAGCGGCAAAGGATGATGGAAAGCGTAACATCCTTCTCACGCATCACGTGTCCTTGATGCTTCTGCTGTCTGACACGTGTATTGGTGAAGATATATCTTCTTCTTCCTTGACGGTATCGACGCATGGATTCTTTATGGGTCTGCTTTTATTTGTAAACCCATTATACTTTGTTGCTTGTTGTATGTTTATCTTTATTAATAAAATCCAGACGATTAAAAGAAAATTCAAATGAATCTAGTCACTATTTATAGAATATGAAAAATAATAAATTTTATTATTAAAATAATTTAATATAAAATAATTAACGACAAATAATTAAAATAAAAAAAAAAATTAAAAAATCTTAGCACATTTGTTTCCCTCTCCTTTTGTGCTTGATTCAATATAAGTATATAACACAATTATACACAAATACGCACGAGAGAGAGTAAAGAGAGAAGCGACAGAGAGAGAAACCAAACAGTCGTTCGCCGTTTCTGGGTTTTCTCCGGCGTCTGGTGCTTCGGCGCC
>OVAY01001264.1:0-32511 GCA_900406395.1 Kernera saxatilis | reverse complement strand
TTTCTGATCGGTCACGCAGTGGTTTCCTTGATCGGCAAGACTTTTATAATTCTCTGAGACTTGTAACAGTAGCACAGAGCAAGAGAGACCTGACACCTGACATTGTTAATGCAGCACTGAATACTCCTGCAGCAGCCAAAATACCAGCGCCCAAAATTAATCTTTCAGCTATTCCTGCACCCCAACCTAATCCTGCTGCTACCACGGTCGGTCCTGTTTCCTCAACAGTTCCTCCAAATTTGGGGTTTAGAGGACCAGGAGCTCCAAATGCGAATGTCAATCAAAATTATTTCCCATCTCAACAAAACCAGTTAGTGAGACCAAATCAAGGAATATCTGGGCTGACTTCACTTAGACCAACTGCTGGTCCAGAATATAGACCAAATGCCTTACCAGGTCAATTTCAACCAGTTCCCGTTGGTAGTGTCACTCGTCCTCCTCAGCTTGTTCCCACTACTGTATCTGGTCCTGGTAGTTCAACGTTCAATGTTAATAATTTGTATGGTGGAAACACCAGCGGATACTCATCAGGCTTTGGAGGGGGAAGCTTAGCAGCACCTTCTCCTGGCTTAAAACCAGGGTCACAAATTGATCCAAAAGCGCTGGTTGTATCTGGAAATGGAGGTGACATGTTTTCCTCCTTCCAGCAAAAACAAGAACCCCCTCTGAGTAATTCTTCAATCAGTTCTGCCATTGTTCCTGCTTCTGCTGGAACACAACCTCCACCAAAGCCTAATGCTCTCGACTCCCTACAGAGTACTTTCTTAATACTACCTGCAGGAAATCAGCCTCAGCAGCCAAGGCCAGCAGCAAGCTCGCAGCCTGCAGTGTCTTCACAAGGTCCATCCTCTGCTTTGCCACCTGGAAGTGCAGTTGGATCTGGCCATTCAGCTCCTGCTGGAAATAATCAGCCTCCGTGGCCAAAAATGAAACCATCTGATGTCCAGAAATACACAAAGGTATTTATGGAAGTTGATAGTGACAAAGATGGGAAAATCACTGGTGAGCAGGCAAGGAATCTGTTTTTAAGCTGGAGGCTACCGAGGGGTAAGGATCTTCGATCTTTCAGTCCACTTTACATGAAAAATATAATTTTTTCATTCGTATGTGAAATGAACTGTCGCCTCTGCTGAAATTAGAGGAATTCTGGATTGAAGAATCTTTGCGAAACTTTTTTTTCTCGTCTCTTTTATTCATGGGACAGACCATGTTCTGTTATATTAAATTTATTTGCTACCCTCCTGAGACTCATGTTCCTTAATAATATCTGCAAGTGATTATGCTATGAAGTGTTTATGCTAACATTTTCCTTTTTCTCGGTTCCAGAGGTATTGAAGCATGTGTGGGAATTATCTGATCAGGATAATGATACTATGCTTTCTCTGAGGGAGTTCTGCATTTCATTGTATTTGATGGAGCGGTATAGAGAAGGCCGTCCTCTCCCAACAGCACTTCCTAGCAGCATCATGTTTGATGAAACACTGTTATCTATCTCAGGTGTACCTAGTCATGGTTATGCAAATGCTGGATGGGGATCTGGTCAAGGTATTGCTCAGATTTCATGCATTTGAGTGATCTTCTCCATTTCCCTGATTCTTTGCTTTAAGTCAAATTTCTCTATGGGAAGGTTTTGTACAGCAGCCAGTGATGGGTGCGCGGCCAATCACTCCACCGACTGGTATGAGACCACCAATTCCTGCAGCTAATCAGCAAAGGAATCAAGCGCCAGCTTTGGATGATCCTTTTGCCAGTCACCTAGGTAACGGACATTCTGCGAGCTCAAATCTTCAAGAAACAGCAACTGATGGGGAAAAGGTAATCATTTACATTTTCACTTTAATTATAAAGAAAGCAATTATTCTCAAGCTTAGATTAGTTACAATTTCATGTGTATTTTCTTGGATGCTTGTCAACAAATTTTTCTAATCTCTGTAGGTTGATGAAAAGCAGAATGTCTATATGGACTCTAGGGAGAAACTTGAATACTACCGGACGAAAATGCAGGATATTGTGAGTACTCCATTATAAAATTACTTGTTATTTGGTTAGAAGTAACGGTGATTATCTGTCTCTTGATGCCATTTTTTTAGAGTAAGGTTCTTGTGAGATCCAATTCTTATGAGGCCATTTTTCTTGTATTTTTTCTCGCTGTCAGGTATTGTACAAAAGCAGGTGTGATAATAGATTAAATGAGATCTCCGAAAGGGCTTCCGCCGATAAGCGAGAGGTGGGTTTCACATAAAAGTCACTTTTCTCATTTGTTTAAAGGCTATTTCTGTCTTATCCAGAACAATTTCTGCTGCAGGCTGAAACATTGGCAAAGAAGTACGAGGAGAAGTATAAGCAAGTTGCAGAAATAGGGTCAAAATTAACTATTGAAGAGGCCAGGTTCCGCGAGATTGAGGTATTACTAATTTCTTTTTCTGCCACATAGTGGCAACACCTAATGTACATTCCAGCCATATATTTTTTCTTCATTTCTTCTATGTGCTTTTTTCCTCCGATACTAGGCTTATCTTTTTTCCAAACTTCATTGTTTTTTCTTTTCTCTTTCTCTGGGTCGTGTTGTGCGTCTTGTCCTTTTCCCTAATTGTATGGCCCAATTCTCCCTAATTCCACCTTTGCTGGTGAAGGGGCTTTGAATAATTTTGTAGCACATCTCTCATGAAATTTTGTTACTTATTGAAGTTTTGCTAACCCATTCCAGGGGCGGAAGATGGAGTTGAGTCAAGCAATTGTGAACATGGAGCAAGGTGGTAGTGCTGATGGTCTCCTTCAGGTACATGCTATTCTTTATGTTTATCTGATGCCTAAACTATTGAGTATCTGTTGTACGTGCCTGATTTGATGCTTTATTGGGCATATTTAGGTCCGGGCTGACAGAATACAATCAGATCTAGAGGAGCTGATGAAGGCTTTAACTGAACGTTGCAAGAAACATGGGTTGGAGGTTAAGTCGAAGGCCCTTGTAGACCTTCCAGCTGGTACTGCATATGATTCTGTCTTCTTGTGACTTCTTGCTTTCACTGTAGATGAATGCAGATTACATGTATTTTGTTAACAAACAAATCATTTGGAAACTGTTAATGTTGTGACTTACAGGCTGGCAACCTGGAATTCAAGAAGGGGCAGCTCTTTGGGATGAAGAATGGGATAAGTTTGAAGATGAAGGTACATTGTTTTTTCCTATCTTTCTATTACTCATACATTTAGATATCTATAGTTAAGCACATAAACAAGGACATTGACTGATAATCCTCCCACTGTTAGGATTTGGCAATGAGATTACTTTTGACAAATCAAAAGAGCAAAAGTCGTCTGGTGAGAAGGAAAACGGTACGGTGGATGATGGTAGTGGACCACCTGATTCGCCGACTCATTTAGATGAGAATTATGGACCTTTTTCAGAAACCTCAGACCGCCACCATGAGAGTGAATATGGGACTACTCACAGTGAAGACGAATCAGGCAGAAGTCCTCGGGACAGTCCTGTCTCTAGAACTGCTACTGAGATCCCATCTCCGAAGGGTTCTGAATTTTTTGATGACTCGAATTGGGCAAGTGCGTTTGACACTAATGATGATGTGGATTCAGTCTGGGGATTTGATGCATCAAAAAGCCAGGTTAGTGTCAAATCCATAGTGTCTCTTTCTTTAACAAATCACTCCATCCATCGAAATACTTGAATCTATCTTTCAGTTGTAATTATTAAATAGACATTGAACTGAAGATTTCCAAAACCGCTCTCTCTCAAGTCTTGATTAAGTTCATGCTTTCAGATTTTGGAAGCTACATTTACTTTCTGTATGCTAAATTGCTTAGTTACCTTTCTACAGTCTTCCAAGCTTAGCATTATATTATTGACATTCGCAGGATGGAGATTATTTTGGATCTGGTGGCGATTTTGGTGGAAACTCAGGAAGAGCAGATTCTCCAAGTTCAAGAAGCTTTGCCGGTCAGAGAAAGAGCCCATTTGCATTTGATGATTCAGTTCCCAGCACTCCACTCTCGAGATTCGGGAACTCTCCACCTCGGTTCAGCGATGCGTCAACCAGAGATAATAACTTCGATAGCTTCTCCAGATTCGACTCCTTCAACACCAGTGAAGCTGGCGCTGGTTTTGCCTCCTCCCAGCCCGAGAGACTGTCTCGGTTTGATTCTATCAACAGCTCCAAGGACTTTGGTGGAGCCGCCTTCTCCAGGTTCGACTCAATCAACAGTAGCAGAGACTTTGGTGGTCCCTCGCTTTCAAGATTCGACTCCATGAACAGCACAAAGGATTTCAGTGGCAGCCATGGATACTCGTTTGATGATGCAGACCCGTTTGGTTCTACAGGTCCCTTCAAAGTCTCTTCGGATGATAAAAGCCCCAAGAAAAGGTCAGATAACTGGAATTCCTTCTAGCCTCAGTTGATTATCATTCCTATTTTAATTTTTTTTTTTTTTTCCTCGCTTGATCAACTTGTGGTTGTTTCATAAAAATCTTATAATTTTTTCCCCCAGTTCTGGTTTTGGATGAGACAATAGCGTTAGACTATTTGTAATTTGTAAAGCTTGTCTTTGTATGGGTGTCCTTACCGTATCACTGTTCTGTTATGAATTTATTTGCTTTATATGGAAGAAACATTTGCTGCTTTCGTCGTGGAGAAGGAATAAAAGAAGGACAAAATGTGTGTACAAGATTATATCTATTTCTCCATTTTTCTGATTCTCTCTTCTCCAAAATGTTTTTTTTTATTATTTTGATCTTTCCTTGGCTCAAGGTCCGTAGGAAATTCTGGTAAAACTTAGCCCTATCGAAACTGATACTGTGTTTACACTGAATGTGGTAGCTACAAAGTGAAAAAATCGAGTTAATGCATTGGCACACATTCTATCTCTCTGACTAGAAGAAAGATACGATTCGCATCACCAAATTCCAATGATCAGCGTAACCTTGTCTTTGAGGGTTGGCTCCATTATGCTTCCGCTGAATACATTGAGCACATTTCAGGGTCAGTCATTACCTAGGAACTTCACTTCTTTTTGATATGCTCGAAGGCAGATAGCATCGATGATCTCGTGTTGGCTATTTCCACAAGAGTTTCAAGAGCTGACAAAAGAAAAATAAAATAATGTCAGATTGTCAGCTGTGAATTGGAATTTCGATCTGTGTGTATACTTGTGGAGATGATGTTACCTGTCTCAAATGATAGTTGAGCGCCACGCAGCTTAGGCGAGACTAGACCTCCAAATACTGACAGAGATTTGGCTCGTTCTTTCTTAATCTGGAGATTAACACATCCGAATTAGTAAAACCAACGTTCTACATCTCAAAAACAAACAGAGTTTGTGCATAATATTAAGTGATTGCTCACCTCTTCATCAGCTGCTAACACGGTCTCATCCTTGGCTGATGGTTTTTCTTCTATCAGATTACATAAACAAGAGATGAGACACAGACAAGCAAAGGGCACAGAATGACTAACAGATTAATTAGTCTATTTTACCAGAAACGCCTCGATGCCGTAGCTGTGGGCTAAGAGGTGAGCCCATCTCAGAATCTGCATCAGTAGAGCAGTCTTTGCCTTTCCCACTACCACCTTTGGAAGCCCACTTGGACAAAGCAAAACGAGGAACTGATCCCACAGATTCAACTACAAGAGTTCCATAGACTTTCATATAAGTGGCTTCCCCGCAAAAGAAAAAAACTATCAAACGCTCAGAGCATACTTTTTGTTATTTGAAGCCAAACTTACCCTCTTGGTCTGTCACTTGCAATGTTGAAGCAGCGGGATGGTACTTGAGGTCTAAGAGAGTGCTGTTGATACGTAAAGTTCCCATAGAGTGGCGAGCACTAGCTAGATCAAGCCATCCCTACAAAAATAAAAAACACATTTCATCAAGTTTGTATACCCAGTGAGTTTATTAAGACAGAGTCTTTCAGCATATCAGTGAAGCAAATTCATGAAAAAGGTTTTTTTCTCTTAGCTAGCTAATCCGCGAAACGTTTTCCACACGACCTTTGCTACCTTTTAATCCCAGATCGATTCAATACAGAAATTTCGGATGTAATAACGAGAAAGCACAAAAATCTGATGACAGAAACTGTAAGCCAACTCATACAAAATCTAAACTTTGAAATGATATAGAGACCAATTAGCCACTAAGCTTGCTTAACTAAATGCAGGCTAAGTAGCATCTTCCTTAGATAGAGATCATCTATTATGCCATCATGAGAAGACAACCAGCTTCGATTTAAAAACAAACTCATCTAAAGTCATTACATACACCAAAACTTGAGAATTAAATCGATCGGAAATACGGAAGAAACCGCAAGATCCAGTTTTAGCTTGATAACCAAAAATAAAAAAAACATTCCCACTACCTCTCGAAGCTTTGAATTCACGGAATCCATAAGCGTTAAATACCCATCCAACGAATCGAGGAACTGCAAGACGTTCTCATCTCCCTTCCGTTTTTCCAGCTCAGTTTTCATTTCTG
The DNA here is from genome assembly GCA_900406395.1 of Kernera saxatilis. NCBI lineage: Eukaryota > Viridiplantae > Streptophyta > Magnoliopsida > Brassicales > Brassicaceae > Kernera > Kernera saxatilis. Next base: position 26,028 of record OVAY01001264.1, on the reverse strand, counting down.
CTTCATTATTCACGTCCATAGATTCCTCTCCTTCCTCGTAAATCTCAATTCCTTCATCTCCCGCCATCGCGATTGACCTCTAAACACAAGAATGTGGCACAAGCGATCCAGAGCTCACCAGAAGTTTTCTCTGCCCAGAGAGAGAGAGACTCGAGTAAACGAGGCTATTTTCGTAATATTTCGTTTATAAGAAGCCCATCAATCTTGTTAAGCCCATTAGCCCAAGTCAAAAGATCTTCTCCCGCGTTGTCGCGTATTAATGTTTCGGGTCAACCCTGGTTATGCTTTCGGGTCAAACCCGGTAATGCTTTTGGGTGGGTAATAACCCGACCCGATGTTTTCCGGCTGGGGGGAATCTAGAGCTAAGTCTAGTGTGTACACAGCCAGGCTGTATGTCAAGTTGGCGTTTGGTGTCTCCACGACTCTCTCTCATGACTTTTCGATTTTAGTCAGCGTTTCGTGCTTTTATTCATATTTTTCCAATTTTTATTTATATTAAACTTTCGATTTTTTTTTGTTTCTCATTTTCCTCGAACTATCTTCTTGTCTCTTCCTTCCTTTCTTTCGCTTTGCCTGTCTCTCTCGCTCTCGCACTCGCACTCGCACTCGCACTCGCACGGGGATAAAGAACCCTGTTGAATTCTCAAGCTCGAGATAGAGAGTAGGAGCAAGCTCAGCTGCTTGCTATTGGATCCATGGACGACGAGGAAGTCACACTTTCCGCCGCGTTTTTTGCTCAAGGAGATTAAGAAGTGGTCATTTATAGAGTTGTCAACTTAAGAAGAATAAGAATAAACTAAGGTTTTTTGTATTGTTCCCTCTCTGTAGCTTTGAGTCGCTTCTGCGATCGGAATTGGTTGGTCTGCTTTTTCTCTTTTGGTGTTTTGAAATCCTTTCCTGAAATGCTTCTCTCTTTTTGGCCGGTCTCCACGAATTTTTGCTAAATTTGGTAATCTTGCTATATTAGGGTTTATGTGAATGATATTTTGGGAGACTCTTTCTTTTTCCATATGTAAGGTTGTAGTTTTTGATTGATATACTGAGTTTTGTTTCCTTTCCTGTGAAATAATCCGGGAACCTTACTGTGAAGGAACTTAGCTAAATCTGGTATTTTCCCCTTTTGTGTTTCCAAAACTTTCTGCTTCATTTTTTTTCTTATCGAATTTGGACCTCTCTCTTATAACCAGAAACTTACATTTAAGAATTCGATTTCTTGATTCTAGTTGGCTTTTTATGATCCTATGCTTCGCACTCTCCTTCATAACCATGAGGTATTTGCTTTGTTGCAGTGAGTGTGGAGGATTAAGATGGTTGGAAGCTGGGATGGAAGCCAGTCAGATGATAGCTCTCACTTCGAGCGAGGGGTAGATCATATCTATGAAGCATTCATCTGCCCATTGACAAAGGAGGCTATGCATGATCCTGTCACTTTGGAGAACGGGCGAACATTCGAGCGTGAAGCCATTGAAAAATGGTTCAAGGAATGTCGGGACAGTGGGAAACCTCCATCTTGCCCTTTAACCTCTCAGGAGCTGAGTAGCTTCGATGTAAGCCCCAGTATAGCTCTACGTAACACAATCGAAGAGTGGAGATCCAGGAATGACGCTGCCAAGCTCGACATTGCTCGCCAGTCACTGTTTTTAGGAAACGCCGAGGCCGATATTTTGCAAGCTTTGATGCATGTGCGACAAATCTGCAGGAGCATCCGATCAAACAGGCAGGGTGTGCGCAACTCTCAGCTTATTCGTATGATCATTGACATGTTGAAAAGTACTAGCCATAGAGTGCGTTATAAGGCTCTGCAAACTCTTCAAGTTGTTGTCGAGGGAGACGACGAGAGCAAGGTTGTCTCTGATTTTCTATTAACCTTTGCTGTTGCATTGTGAAGGTGAATTCAAGCGGGTGCTAATTAAGGTTTCAGCATCTTGCAGGCGATAGTAGCTGAAGGGGATACTGTGCGTACACTAGTTAAGTTCTTATCACACGAGCCATCAAAGGGGAGGGAGGCAGCTGTTTCCTTGCTGTTTGAGCTCTCCAAATCAGAAGCATTGTGCGAGAAGATTGGTTCGATTAATGGAGCACTTATTTTATTGGTTGGTCTGACAAGCAGCAACTCAGTAAATGTCTCAATTGTTGAGAAAGCTGATAGAACATTGGAGAACATGGAGAGGTCAGAGGAAATTGTTAGGCAGATGGCTTCCTATGGTAGACTCCAGCCTCTTCTAGGAAAACTCCTTGAAGGTGATTAATCCCTACTTTCTCGATGGAATTGCTTTTCTTAGCTTGGTTTTGATTTAACAATATGCATAAAATATGTTTTCCTCTTCCTTCACTCGTCCAGCTGACGCCGTAACGGTGCTTAGTATTATGCCTTAAAATTCGCTTTATTTGTTCTAGGAATTTTGCATGTTTGCTTGTAAGAATTATCAATTCTCTTCAAGTCTTGATTTTCTTCTCCATTGTATGGCGTGCTTCATACATGAATTATGACATGATGTGTGAAACATGATCTGCAGGTTCACCTGAAACGAAACTCTCCATGGCTTCCTTTCTTGGGGAGCTTGCCTTAAATACTGATATGAAGGTGCTTGTGGCTCAGACTGTGGGTTCTTCTCTTGTCGAGCTTATGAGAAGTGGTGACATGCCCCAACGGGAAGCTTCCCTGAGAGCTCTGAACAACATCTCATCGTTTGATGGGAGTGCTAAGGTTTTGATCAGCAAAGGAATTCTCCCCCCACTTATCAAAGATCTTTTTTATGTTGGGCCAAACCAACTTCCAATCCGGTTGAAAGAAGTCTCTGCCACTATTCTCGCTAACATAGTCAACATTGGATATGACTTTGACAAAGTCACTCTTGTTTCAGAAAACAGAGTGGAGAATCTGCTGTATCTAATTAGCAACACGGGTCCGGCGATACAGTGCAAGCTATTGGAGGTTCTTGTTGGACTCACCAGCTGCCCGAAAACAGTTATACATGTCGTTTCTGCAATTAAAACCTCCGGTGCAATCATCAGTTTGGTTCAGTTTGTAGAGGTCCGAGAGAATGATGATTTGCGTTTGGCTTCCATAAAGCTTCTTCATAACCTTTCCCCATTCATGAGCGAAGAACTAGCCGACGCCTTACGTGGCACTGCTGGACAACTCGGGAGCCTTGTTGCAATCATTTCAGAAAAGACACCAATCTCTGAAGAACAGGCTGCAGCGGCTGGGCTCCTAGCTGAACTGCCAGAGAGGGATTTGGGTCTTACTCAGGAAATGTTAGGAGTTGGTGCTTTCGAGAAAATCATCTCCAAAGTGATTGGAATCCGCCAAGGGGAAATCAAGGGAATGAGGTTTGAGAGAAATTTTCTGGAAGGACTTGTGCGTATACTTGCTAGGATTACTTTTGCGTTCAACAACGAGACTCGGGCCATTACCTTTTGCCGTGAGTACAATGTTGCTTCGCTCTTCATTCATCTGCTTCAGTCCAACGGTCAAGATAACATCCAGATGGTTTCTGCCATGGCTTTAGAGAATCTTTCACTAGAGTCTATAAACCTGTCGCGTATGCCCGATCTGCCTCCTCCGAACTACTGTGGCTCGATCTTTTCATGCATGAGCAGACCGCACGTTGTGACCGGGCTGTGCAAGATCCACCAGGGAATATGTTCGTTAAGAGAAACATTTTGCCTCATCGAAGGAGAAGCCGTGGAGAAATTAGTGGCTCTATTGGACCATGAAAACGAGAAAGTGGTTGAGGCTGCACTTGCAGCTCTTTCGAGCTTATTAGAAGACGGGTTAGATGTAGAGAAAGGCGTCAAGATACTTGACGAAGCGGACGGGATACGGCATATACTAAACGCTCTGACCGAGAAGCGAACAGAGAAGCTGAGGAGGAGAGCGGTTTGGGTTGTGGAAAGGATCTTGCGGATCGAAGAGATAGCAAGAGAGGTAGCAGAAGAACCGAACGTGAGTGCTGCGCTTGTGGACGCTTTCCAAAACGCTGATTTTAGAACGCGACAGATCGCTGAGAACGCGTTGAAACACATCGATAAGATCCCAAATTTCTCAGGTATATTCCCAAACATGGCATAGGGGGGATCTCTCTTTGAATCTGTCCAGTGAGTTTTAGTGATTTTAAATCTGCTTTGTGGTTTTTGAGGGGATTACTTGTTAATAGCATCATCCAGTTTTTTTTGCTGGGTATATATTGTAAATTTCCATTCTTGTTTGCGTGTGCTGTAAGCTATTTTGATTTGTTTGTTTATATCATCGTACGCTGGAAATTGGAATCATTTGATCGGCCTCAAATTAAAAGGCATATATGTTTGTGGAGGAAATCTTGCTTATTTTTCTCGTTAAATAGATTATTTGGGTTTATTGATTAAACCAAAATATAGAACGTTTAATAATACAGTATATGTAAACTGATCCCGAGAATTTTGTTTTATTTTCTTAATATATATATTTTTTAAATAGTTATTATTATTATCTAGAATTCAAAAACCAAAACCAAAAATCTTAATCCAAAAACCAAAAACCAAAAAGCATTTTAAAAACTACAAACATTCATGCCACTCTTCTTCTTTTGTTTTGTTCGTTGCACGTCCACTCTTCTTCTTTTGTTTAGTTGCTTCTTCAAAAAAACATTAGAAATCACCCTCTCTGTTTCTTTATGATACGAATTTGTCTACTTCATTCTTCTTCTTCTTTTGTTGGTTCTCTCCACGTTCATAAACTTGCGAGAAGAAGGCACCTTCATCTTCGGTTTCGTTTCTTCCTCAATCAACAATCTTTTTCCAAGTTCCGTTTCCTTTTTCTTTAACAGGTTCTGAGCATATGGTGAGATTTCATCAATCAGTCTCATAATCAAGCTTAGAGAGGAGATGTGTTTATCATCATGAACCATCGTCATAACGTCCGCCTTCTCATCCAGTTCTATCGCAGAGGACAAAGACGGTTTAAACTGATAAAAGTCTCGATCACTATCGCACCACCAGGGAATCGAACCCATGACACTCCACTTGTTAGCCCTCAAGTCGTAGCCATGAAGCACTCCATTGCAACCTTACTCCTTCACGCTCACCACTAAACACTTGCCGTCGTAAGCCGCAACGTTCCAGTTCCTCATCTTATCTTTGTCCAACACTCCGTTCACAATCCGGTTCACCAGGACCCACTTGAAATCTGTGAAAAGATTCTCAATGGCATAAACGTAAATTACTTCCTCTGTCGTCGATATCAATGCTGGGTTGCCATCCGCATCGACGAACAGGATCTTCGGGCTTAGTTTTTGTGGGAATTTGGACGGAAACAGCCCTGCTCGCTCTGTTTCGGGACTGAAAGCTACAATGCTTCCATCGTTTCTCACCCAGAAAAGAACTCCGCCCAAACAGACAGGTTTAGTCATGAGATTGCTTGAGCGGCAAGTAAGGGTGGTTTCCGATAATCTCCAGCAGGAATCTCCAGTGTTAATCTCAAATCGATACATCATTTCGTCGGGATTCGAACTCTTAATCTCGATTAGGCCGACAATATTGAATCTCGGGGTGGTTCTATTGATTTGATCAACCGCGAACCCGATGCAGTTCGTCTTATCCCACTTAAGTTTAGATTCTATATCCCTGCCACAAACTATCTCAGGCAGGAGCCTTGATTCAGAGTGGTCTATGAATCGAAACCTATTTGTGAGGGGATTCGCGACGTAGAGACCACCAACATAGAGTAGGAGAAGGCCGGAACATGAGCAGACGAGGATGTTGGAGCCGAGGGTGGAGATGTGAAACAATCCGGATCCGACCCGAGATAAGTATTCGGGTTTGAAATACGGATCGTCGGATATGTGCGATTTGATAGATTTTTCCGTGCATTGTCATCGCCAGAGGTTTGGGATCCAATTTGAAGAAAATGTCCTCGAGGAGATGAATAGGTAAGCGGTCCAAGGTCGAAGTAGGAAACAAGAAAAATAGAAGAGAGGAAGAAATTAGGTGTTTTGCTTTAGTTCTTTGACGTGATTATTTCTCTGTAATTTGTTGCATATGTGTATATAACTTTATATAGGCGTAATTAATCATCCCAAAAAAAAAAGGAAACTTAGTTGGAAAGATAATCGCATTAATCAAAAGGACAAATCTGATCTTTTGTTTCAGAAAAAGGAAAGATTAGTGAATTGTTTTTCTCTTAGCATGTCATATGTTTTTTGTGAGACCAAACCAAACGAATGTATTGTCAGCAATAGGGGTACAAAGGTCACTTTATTTCAAAAAATAAAAAAAAAGGAAAGATTTCAAAGCAAAACGACTACGTTTTGTCAACGTATTCTGTTGTTTTCACCGCCAGTCTCTATCAAGCGGCAGGGGGTACAAAGGTAATTTACATTCAAACGAAATTGGGATATGGATATATGGGGCTCTCGAGCTGGGTTTGTGACAGCTCTCTCTGCTTCTTCATCCATCAATGGCTGCCATTAGTAGCTTACACAGATGGGCATCTGATCATCACTCTCGTCTTCCTCGAATCTCTTCGATTTCGGAGGCGGATCAACCTCGACCCACCAATCAAATCGTCACCTTTTCGGCTCCCATATCCAGAAGAGACGCGAATGTTATTCTTCTCGGCTCGCTTCCATTGACAAGCTTCTTCCTTCTTCCGCCTAGCTCTTCGGAGGCGAGAGAGAGAAGAAGCAGAAAAGCTATCCCTTTCGAGGAGTATTCCACTAGCCGTTAAGTCCCTCGCTCTCTTCTTGGCTATCGGTTCGTATTCCGCACAATTTTCACAATTAGGGTTTTGGAATCCGTTCTTCTCGATTCTTTAGATGGCATGAGAAAGCGCAACTGATTTTATGAAACACATTTGCTGAGCAATTAGGCTTCTTTGTGTTTGCTACAATGACTCTTGGTGAATTGGGTTTCGAGAGTTCAAATTGTGAATTGATAAAAGGGATTTGCTTTACTTGTATGAGCAGTTTCTGGAGACTGTAAACGTATACTGAAGCTTGTTATTTACACAATTTCCTGTTGCTCTGTTCTTGCAGCTGAAGGGTTGAAATTCTATGACATTGAGGAAGGAAAAGGTCCAGTAGCCACAAAAGGATCAACTGCTCAGGTCTCTCTAATGATCCACATGGAGAACCCCCTTTGATTACTCTATATCGAAATCGATTTCTCGCCTTTACATTGTAATGCGCACGTCTTTCCCTCATTTAGGTGCATTTCGATTGCCGTTACAGAAGCATCACTGCAATTTCTACCCGGGAATCCAAGCTTTTGGCTGGAAATCGTAGTATTGCTCAGGTTACCTAACCATCTATCTATCACCTTTGTTTAAACTTTATGATTCTAAATAACTTTCAATTATTCTTCTCCTTGATGGTGGCTTACTTTCTTCTGGAACAGCCTTACGAGTTCAAGGTCGGATCTACGCCCGGAAAGGAAAGGAAACGTGAATTTGTAGACAATCCAAACGGGCTGTTCTCTGCACAGGCTGCACCAAAGCCTCCTCCAGCAATGTATTACATAACCGAAGGAATGAAAGTCGGAGGCAAGGTTAAAAACAGCACAACGTTTTTGCTATCCACTTCTTACAACACTATGTTACCTTGCAATGTCTAAGTAATGCTTGACCTTTTTTTTTGTTCCTGAAGAGAACTGTGATTGTTCCTCCTGAAGCTGGTTATGGTCAGAAAGGAATGAACGAGATACCGGTGAGAACCTACAAATTGTATATGAGGAAAGCTCCGAATTTTTTGCAGAAACTATCTTTACAAAATGTGGTTTAATGTTTCGGGTTTAAGAGAAAAAAGAAAACTTGTATGTTGTTGCAGCCAGGAGCTACATTTGAGTTAAACATAGAGCTGCTTCAGGTGACGCCCCCAGAAGAGAAGTGAAGAAGATTCTTCGAACACTGACAAGAGAATTTTGAAGCTTCAAGCATTGTTCCCATCATTTGTCTAAAGATAATTTTTACAGAGGAGTAAAGAGAAAAATATGTAATTTTTGGAGTATTCGGTGTCTCACAGACTCTGGTACACTAAATAACCGGTTTTGTTGGACTAGCATTTGTTGGTAAAAGTTGCTCTTACGTGGCAGCTTATAATTGGTTCAAATATGTTAAGCTGCTTGTAGAGACTCCGAATGTGGGCTAAGGTGGTTGGTGTGGGCATAAAAACCAAAATTTTAAATGGTTTGAAATCGCAGAACTGAAAAACTTAAACCGGATGTTGTTAACCGTAGTTAATTTGGTTTTTATTTGACAAGATTTTGTAAACCGAACCGAACCTGATAATAAACCGATATGCCCACAGCTTCTAGGTGGGAATTTGGTTGCTGGCTCTGCTTGTGCTTTGGGAAGTGATTTTTCCCGGTAGCTTTTCCCGAGAAACTACTGAAAGGAAAACAAAAATGGAGACTTCTCTGAGGTATTCGACAAATTCGAGGTCTCTGAAAATCCATGCCAAGGAGAAGCTCCCGGTGAACTCCAAAACTCGTTTTCAGGTGGCTCCAGCTTTTTCGAAATTGTATTGCTTCGCTCTGTGATTTCTAGTTTGACTAGTCTCTTCGTTTCTTTCCGGGTCAGAAGCCTTTTACTCGAGATTTATGGGTTGTGATTTTGAGGGTTTATGGTCTGCGTCTTAGGAATTGCAATCAAGGGTTTTTTATATGTAAAAGGCTTCTTTTCTAATCAGATAAGTTTCCTTACGTGTGGAGATGAGACGCAGACAACTTATAGATAGGCTTTTAGGCTGAAAGAGGATTACTGACCATCTTCATGGTTAATGTCAACAAGAAAGTTCAAACCTTTTGGCAAACCTTGATTGTCAATATGAGTGATGTTTGACTTGCTTGGTTTGGCTAAGATTGTTTCTCTTCTTACTTTCTTTGTTGGTTTTCATTTGTGATAGCTTCATGGAGAGCTAGATACAGGAGCTGGAGCGCCAAGTTACTTCTGTGCGATGCTAAGGCAATTTTTCCATGAGGTTTTCTTCTCAAATTTGTGTTTCTTCGCTTGAGCTCTTTAATCCTTTTACAACCATTTTTTTTAGTGCCACAAAATGCGTATAGGCTTCAACAAGCGTTGGAATAGGCTTGCATTATGATAAACGCGAAAAGCTTCGGTGTCTTGTACGTGGGAAAAAGAAGTTTCCTGTGAGAACTGATGAGCTTGTAACCTTTAATATTAAAGGACGGTGTGATTTTGACCAGGACTTTGTTCAGGTTCGCCTCTTACTTTTTTTCATACTTCAGGAACTTTCTATCATCAGTTATTATGTTTCTTCATGGTTTTTGAAACTAACATGGACCGAGATTTTATGATTTTGTGCGACAGAGGAACCCGAAAGGAGCTGCTGAATTTGATTTGAACATATGGAAATTTCAGAAAGATCAGGATTTACGCCTCAGAGTTGGCTACGAAATGTTTGACAAGGTACTGAAGACTGAATTATGTACATTCTACGAAAATTTACTCTTGAGCTCACTGTTTAAAGCTCCGAGCTTTTGCCTCACAATGCAATTGCTCTCATTGGATTATTGAAAAAAGAATGCGTTGTCTCTCTCTCTCTCTCTCCCTTTCTTACAGGTCCCTTATATGCAGATAAGAGAAAACAATTGGACTTTCAACACAAACTTGAAAGGAAAATGGAATGTGAGGTTTGATCTGTAAGGAGAAAACAAGAACATGACACACAGAAAAGTAAGATTACATTTTATATTTTATCATTTTGAGAAATGTATTACTGATAGGAAAACTCACTTTGATTCAACCAATTGATAGCGAATCTAAAGACCTTTGATTGTTATCAATCACTTTTGACTCTTGCAACCATGTGGAAACTTAGCTCGTCTATTGGGCTCATATAGCTATTTCAATGTCTGAAGATAGTATCCGTATCTATGGTTTGACTTTATGTGTGATCTTAAAACCCCACTTGGGTTTGTGATGCCGTTGTAGTTAAGCGGGGAATACATACCATTCCGAAGCAAACTAAACCAATCAATCCTTCTCGTCTGTACCAAGTACCATGCAATTTGTGTACCAAAATTCTAAGTACAGTATTATGATTCCACAAACCCAACATCAGAAATCCGGTTATCTCAGTTCGGTATAGATCGGTTTGCATCACGGTTTTGGTTGACTTTGAGATCGTGATGCTCCTATTCTGAGCCTTGGACATCACTATCAGTATCAAATCGACAATGAGTCCCACACACAAAGGTGAAGAAGATCTTGATCTTTAAAGATTTGCTTCTGATGGTCATGAATCAAAGATCATGTATAACAAACCACAACGACCAAGAATCAGAAACCATAGTTTTCAATATCAACAGTACATGGAATAAACATTTACAAAATTCACACGTGAAATCTATGGATATTAAGTCCCAAACAAAGGTTTAGCTCCAACATAGTCGGGTCTATTATCTTGTTTATAGTCTATAATTAATTAATGTTAATGTTTAGATAATTTCATTAGCAGAAATAATTTGACTTTTATAGTGAAATACTCGAGGCCATTTTGAAAAGTTGCAGGTATTAGATTGGCCTTTAGACAACGTGGGAAATTGCTGAAGTCATTGTCATAAACCGCGGATGTGGCATAGAGCAATCTCGTGCCCACAATTGATTGAATTTGGTCAATTTCAATGCATTTTCCTCGAGGCTGCATTATTTTCAAACTCGTAATTGATTAATTAGTGGAGGAACGAAGTTTCCTCCTCGCTTTGACTATATACTAGTCAGGTAATGGGAGATGATTGTAGACTTACCCATAATCATTTAATATATGGTCTGAAAAAGGGTTTGTATAGTGACATGTTTAGATGTGATCTTCCTATTAATTATCCAGAATTTTATAAATTTAACGAGAAAAAATAGAGCGTGTGTGTGGAGAAAGAAGAAGTGGGCGGTGAGAAAATAGGAAGTGGAGAGTGCACTGAGAAGGAAAAAGAGTCAACCAGAAAATTAATACCAATTTTTAATTTTTCTATCGATTTACTATATTTAGAAACTCCTAATGTCACACGTTTCTTCCTCATTTACCCCTCTTAGCATGCATTATTTTATGTATTAGTATCCTTTTTTTACCTTTTTAAGGAAGGTTTTATATAATCTGTTAATTAGTTTGTGTAGACTATGACCTTATACTTAATAATTCGCAATACTCATGTTATCAGATAATTACTAGTAGGCTTGAAATGTATATCGCATTTAAGGTGTTTCCATTGTTTCTCTTCTATCACAAGATTAAAAGGAAACTACTAATGTTCTATATAATATATAATTTCAAAATCTTTTAACGAAAATTTGACGAGTGTCTCTCCACTTTCTTCACCAAATTGTTGAGTGCTACACCTGTTATTTTGAAGTTAGTTATGTATCATCATCGTTGAGACAAAGTTTTTAAGACTATTGACAAGTAACACGAGGACGACCATATATTCGGCCGATTCTGGCTACTCTTCTCCACATAGTTTTATTATTATAATTCTTATAATTACTAAGTCTGGAATCCGCGCGATGCTTTTTCTTAAATAACCAACAATTGGTTTAATATAATAATTAATACTCTATTTTTTTCTTCTAAATAGACTAACGTTAATTGGATTTAAATGCAATAAGATATAGTTTAAACGATAACAATCTAATTGGCATTTGAAGTAATTCTTTAGATGGATATCTGATTTACTGGTTGACAATTAGCAAAAACATTTACATAAATAGAGATTTATGCGTTTGTTCACATAAGAACGAAGAACAGAGCAAACCCAAAAAATTGAAAAAAAAAAAAAGAATCATAAACCAAAAACTACATGTGAAAAGACGAAGAATACGTTAAAAAAGAAAGAAAAACCATAATTCTAATTGGTTGATTAATTAACTAAGTCAAAAAATTACTTTTGTTAGAAATAACATTTCAATATGAATTTCATAGAGTGCATGTCCGATCTCGCGACTCTAAATCAATTATATTCACTCGAACCAAACAATAAACATGTTTCTTTAAAACTCTTTATAAATAGGAATCGTCTTCAAGTGATCATCCATTAATGAAAAGATGTTATACAACACAATATAAATAGAATCAAAAAGATATAAATGCTAAAAATTGCAATCTTTAAAAAAATAGACGATTTTTAACGGAATGATACATAACGAATAACAAGAAGACACAACCGTTGAAAAGACATAAATGCAAAAAATCACAACCTTTAAAACAATAGACACATCATTTAAACAACAAAAATATGCAACCGTTGAAAAGACGCACCATCAAAATATATTTTTTAGGATTGCTATTATTAATAAATTATTCTAATTTCTATAATATAATTCAGCTCAAAACTTGGAATAACTTCGGTATAGTACATATTCATATTTACCGAAATGGAGTATAAACTAAAAACATGTCACATTTATATCAGAGTGATTTAGACACTTATATAACTAAACTATCAAAGTAGGCACTTTTAAATTGTACACGTATCTTATTATTATTTCGTATTATTACAAAATATATATCGTTTTTGTGTCACTAATAATTACAGTTTGCGCACGCAATTTTTCGTTTTTTTTAAGTAGATCGACACTTGTCCAGTTAGTGTGTCCGTGGCACCATTTTGATCTGTTTTTGCCCTACAAAGTAATGTTTCCTTGAAAATAATACACCATACTTTATTTCTCCTTTGGGTAATCGGCTATCAACGGTAAGATAGTAGATACGCTTAAGAAATCTCTTAAAAAAATTGAGAGTAAAATAAATTAATTCCGAATAACTACATTCTAAAAAAAAAGCTTGTCTTTATTAAAGAGTTAAGATAGTTTCCGTAACAAAATATCTATATTTTTTTGTGGTTTGCGAATATCAATCACCTAGCATTAACGATTAAGAATCATACTATTTCTCCACAAAGGGCTGTCGTCATTACGTCTTCTCTCATACCAAAATCATCAATTGGGCAGATACTTAAAACTATGGAATAATTAGTTTAACCTAATTAAATTCCTTATTAAGAAAATGATTAAATTATACACCAGCAAACATTAAAAAGTTTTCTGAGTGCAAATTGTAGGATCTTACTATGGACGGTTCGAGTTAATTCAGCATCTAATAACATATTGCAATGCTCTTTCTTTACCAGGGGCATCTTTGATATTCACAAAGACTCTACCTTTTTATTAAACTTTCTTATTTGTTTTGTTTTTGTTTTTCCATGGCCGTTGCAATTTACAACCATCCATGGAGTTTTATATATTTTACTTTTCGGTCAAGAGAACATTCACCTTTGCACTTTGAATGGACCATGTGACAAAAAAATCCACATTCGGTCATAACAAATAAAAAGTTAGGTGATTTTTCCGTCTATAATAGCTGTTTAGCTAAATTTATTACATTGTTTAATCTTAATTTGATTTACGAACGTAACAAAAAATATGCTTAGTTGTGTTTAATTTAATCAAACGCGGATAGTTAACAATAACTTTGTCACGTTTCTATGTAACTATGTGAGTGTGTTTATGAGTCAAAGGCACACAATTAATTATTGAGAAATTGACCAAAGAATCTTCGGTTATTGTTCCAATGGTCCAAGAACAGAAAAACACATGCCCACATTTGTTTTTTTTTTTTTTTGTGAATGCCCACATTTGTTACAAGAATAAACATCACACTTAATTACTACAGGCATACAATTTCTTACATACTACAAAAAAATTTGAGTTTGAGTTTTGAGTTTACCACATTTGTTACAAGAATAAACATCACCGTTATCGTTTTCCTGTTTTGTTTTTAGATTTTAAAAAAATAATATTAACAAGCAATACCAAATTTACCATTCATTCAAATTAATAAATTTGAGTTTATCTCATTAATTTGGTGAATAATCCTTAAAATATAATATTTGACCATAAATGATTAATTTATAAGTAATAAGTAGATTGTGAGAAAGACATGAATGATAAAAAAAGAAAAAATACTAGTAGTACTCACTATTTTCAGTAGTCTTTGGACAGAAAGCAACAAGTGTAAGATCAAATATCAAAAAATAATCAATTAATTTTTTTTTTCAAAAACACCGCGTCCTAAATGACGAAAATAACCTTAACCGACAACGATACCAGTAGAACTCTGGCTCTATAAAGCTCTGCTCCTCTTTGCCTCTCCAAAAACCTCTCAGACACAAATCAATCCTTTTCCATTTTTCAAATTCTCAAAAAACTCTCTCTCTCTCTCTCTCTCTCTCACTCGATCGAAATGGCGCGCCTTCTCTTCCGTCTTCTCGGCGAATCCAACTCTCCGTCGCCGGTGGCGGATACCTCCACCGCCGCTTTGAATTCCGATCTCGTCGTCATCCTCGCTGCTCTACTCTGCGCCTTGATTTGCGTTCTCGGTCTAATCGCTATTTCTCGATGCGTCTGGCTCCGTCGTCTCGCTGCCGGAAACAGAACCGCCTCCGGATCTCAAAGCGGTTCCGGTCAATCTCCTCCACCGCCGGTCGCGGCGGCGAACAAAGGACTGAAGAAGAAAGTACTCCAATCTCTCCCGAAGCTCACCTTCTCGCCGGAATCACCTTCGTCGGAGAAATTCGCCGAGTGTGCGATATGTCTGACGGAATTCTCCGCCGGCGACGAGCTCCGGGTATTACCGCAGTGTGGTCACGGATTCCACGTGTCTTGTATTGACACGTGGCTAGGGTCTCACTCGTCTTGCCCTTCTTGCCGTCAGATCTTGGTGGTTGCCAGGTGTCACAAGTGTGGCGGTTTGCCCGGTAGCTCTAGCTCCGAACCCGAAATTGAGATCCGGATCAAGCAAGGCGAAGATGATCCCAGCTCCTTCTTGCCTTGATTTTACTTTCCCATTTTTTTCCTTGGCCTAGTAGAGCAGAGAGAAACCTTTATAATTTAATGCAGATCATTTTTAATGGATAATGTTTATTCTCTTAATGTACATGTTTGTTGTAATTTGTAAATGTTGTATGAAATGGAAATTTAACGATTTGCATTGAACCCTTTATAACTTTTTGAGTTTACCAAAAGCAGCTCATTGACTGTTTGAACGATAACGGACCTACTCGAAGTTACCTCATCGATCAGAGTTGTTAAGTTTGCTGATATGATTTGAGCTGTATCTTCATGAATAACAAATTCCTTTATTAAAACTGTAAACGAATTCCAAAGAGATGATCACCGATTACAAGTTCTCAAGCTAAGATCTCATATCGATCTAGCTACAGACTCATCGCGTCTGTGATTACAACGAAGCAAAAGCATAAGAATTGAAAAGGAAAGACACACTCTTACTTATTCACTTTCTCTGTCAGATCGTAATAACAAACCTTTTGAGAGAGTCCGAGTCTTCACTCTTTTAATTCAGCCACTTCTCGTTCCCGCCAGTGCCACATCATCCTGTTTCTTTTGTCTCCGAAAGTAAGCCTTTAAGGGCTTATCATTTGCATATTTACATAAACAAACAAAATGTTTGCATATTCGATTGGTAATCAATAGTTTTACGAGACGGAGACAATTGCTATCAATTTTTTTAAAAATAGTGTTCAAGAAGACGCAAGATGTTAAGTGAGCAGTGACCTAGGTCTAACGCCTAGAAAGTCTAATCGTGATTTAGGTGATTTTAGACGGTTTTGGCGTTAACAAAATTATAAAATATATATATATATATATATATAGTGAAATATCATGATTCATCAGTATTAAAATTCAAATATATAAGATCGAGCAGACTAAGTGGTTAAAGTATCGATCGATAACCTGTTCTAGGAAACTCAAGTTAATTAGTCAATAGTTATTTTTATTCAACAATTAGTCACTAGCTTTAACCACTATGATATTTAACTTGGTTTCAATATAGTTGATGTTTTAATCAAAAGATTTTATTCTATTTTATATTTTTGATACAAAATTAAATTTCATTTAATTTTTTGACCAATTATATTTTGTAGTCCCTTTGATTATTGGTTGAATTATTTTCAATTAAACAAAAAATAATTATGAATTTATGTGATTTTTTTAATTTGTATGCACAATTCTTAAACATCAAATTGAAACAGAAGAAGCATATAATTACTAAAAATCATAAATAAATAAAAAACTAAACTGGAGTGAACATTGGATTTTCATTTCATAATGTATGCAATATTAAATCATTTGAATACAAGTTAATTTATTTAAAAACGTAGAAGCACCAAAAGACTATTTAATCCGTTGATTACTTGATTTTTATAATTGCTAGCTACCTGTGGAATATTCCCTACTAACTGGGAAAGAAATAGTTGAACAAAAAAAAACAAAACTGGGAAAGAAAATCTGGTCACTGTATGAGTTTTCACTTTCTAGATTATTTTATTTTGTAAAGCATCGAACAAATATTTATGTGTTTCTTCAACTTCTTCTACTAGTTTCTATGGGTTATAGAATTTTGGGAACACGAGCCTATGATCCACTAAATAAAATGGATTTTTAAAATTTCTAATAGTGAATTTTGCAAACGAAAACTTTAAAAATGTAAATCCAAACCAAATAAATTCCAATTTAAATTATAGATTACATAGAATACCAATCGCTCATAAATTAAGGACAGAAAGAGTTTACAAGGGCCACTAGAGCACCTTTAGCAAGTGAATCAGCCTTAACATTGGCTAATCTAGAAATAAACGCAAAAACAAAATACTTGACCAGTTGACCTCGCCTTATATCTATCACTAATAATCATAATTTAGAACTAGTCAAAATGACTGTGGGGATATCACAAGATTGAAAATATGGATTTTAATATTAAAAAAAAAAACAATTTCTAAGATCCATTTTCAAACTCCCACAAGATTGAAATTAACTCTTCATTTACAAAATATCATTAACGGCTTCTGCTTAATGAAACACAATATTTTGATTTGTTAAAACAGCACATGTTTTCGATATAGAGAATAAATTAATATCCAAAATCCATGTATGAAGCTTAATCATATGATACTTTTAAGAGAAACATGTCGTTTTACCATTAAACCGCGAGCATATGTCATTAACAGTTTTTTAGTTGAGAGTTTGTTTTGTTAAAAAATTAGTTCAGAATGATAAAAACTTAAAATGGAAATATTATAGATATCATAGAGATGGTATTAATATAATCAAAAGAGTCAAGATGACTGCAAGACATTCTTTTTGTATTGTCTTGTAGCTTTTTGAGTTTTGACCTAACAAATTGATGGCGATATCGCGTATGAATGTTATTCGTTTCTCAGGGGAGCCGTTGAATTAAATACGTACGGCGGCAGGTCCACCATATAATCCCATCACAAACAATTTATTTCCACTACGGAAAGTGCGTCTTTGTGCTTAGTGCTGCTAACCAGATTATATACATCTTTATTTTTTAATTTAATTTAATCCCTTTTTAATTCAACAAAAAATTATGACCATTAACCCGAAGTTCAACAAAAACTTTTGATCATTGGCCTATAGTTCAAGTTATAGTGGATTGTGTGAGAACACATATTATATTGAATATTTATGTATGCGGTAATTAAATTTACTGAATTCATACTTTATCAAAACATTATAAAAAAAAATCCCAATAAAAGAAACAAGTTGTTGATAAAGCCATTTTTTGGGAGGTGTAGGGATTATAAATTACACTCTTATCGTTCGTTATAACATTATAATTTATAATCTATAACCGAACATATATAATCAATGTGTTATAGAAATGACGTGATTAAGTGTATTCTCATCGTTATGAAGCTGTCATCTGCATGCACCAATGGGACAAAGAGTCACAACAAAAATAAAATGATCTCATGACCAACAAAGAGAAGTAGAAACCAGAAGGCGAAGAGGAGATGCTTTATGTTTTGTTGAAGGACTAAAAATTCGCAGACTAAAATGATGAGAGAGGTAAAAAGTTTACCAATGAGGCTGGAGATTCCCTCATTTATGTTCTGCACTATTTTGTGCATTACTGATTGTTTCTGTTTTTTACGTGAATGATTAATATTACTTTTTAAAGTGGGTGTTGCAAAATAAAACAGTATTTCATGTCTAGCTTAAATTCTTACACCATTGCTTATATGGATTTAGGCGTCTAGATTTGCCAAATTAAATAAAAAGTTTTGCAGTATTTTATGTGTAGCTTAAATTTTATGCGCAGTTTTAACTTACTATACAGTCTGAATTGTTTCAAACAAAACATTAGTGTTAACATGTTAAAATGAGTATGTTCTCATCTTGAAAAACACAACGCTAAATGTTTTATCAAGCATGTAAACGCAATTTGCAAACAAGATATATTTATCTGTTCACAATTACAATTTATGAAAAACTAAAAAATGTTCATATTTGAAAAACGTACTCATTATGTTGTACGTGTGTGTAAGCATAAACAGACATAACATAAATATAAATCCAAAATAGCAAAGGCGAAGAATCCATCAAACTCTGTAGTTGAACACTTGTACTGAGTGTCGAGCTTTTTGCAAGACTAGAAAATTCCATTTGTAGTGGGAGGTTCGATGATTTCGCCTTTTATATATACAGTTTAATTGATCCCTTATGAATGATTATAAAAGTTTTTTGGGAATATTGATAGTGGTGAAGAAAAAGCATCAGTGAGAATATTTAATCAGTGTCAGCATTTTGACTGAGGAATAAATATTTGGGTCTCTCTTAGATTCTCTTAACGGCCCAACCTCGCCACCAAATGGCCACTTCCCATGCTTTATTGGATTCTCTCAACGGCCAAGACATGTGTGTCGTTTCTCTGTATCTCTACTCTTCTTCGTGCCGTTTCCATATAAAAAAAATATGTTTGTAACTTAAAAAAATTTGGGGATTTCCGAATTATTTCGGGATTTTGAACCCGACGTGAATCGAACACGCAACCTTCTGATCTGGAGTCAGACGCGCTACCATTGCGCCACGGATCCCCATGTAAAACTACTACATCTAAAAATATATAAAGTGTGATGTGTAGGTCGAATAAATTGTCAAACACCGCATGGTGAGTGTTGGTCCTTCCTCAGCATGAAATGGCATCCATTGATTCTCTCCAATTCCATTCTCTCTGTAATCTCCAGGTAAAATCGACCCATCTCCTTCTCCATTCACACTTACCGATACTTGTTTCTGTTCTAATTTCTTTTTTCGGTGATTGAAACCTTGAATCTCTCGTTTTTTGTTCTTGTTATCTTTGGTACCCTAGTCGTCGATTGGAAGAGCTAAGCTCCGGATTCCTTCAAGTTTGGTTGTGTTCAGAAGGAGACCCGAAAACCTGAAGTGGGTTCAAGTCGAAACCAACCGAAGGTTCGTATGCAAGTCGATTGGTGATTCCTCGACTCCAGATGAAGAAGTTCAGAATACTCAGGATAATGATGATGTTGCTGCGACTCAGAGTAGTAGCATTCCCCGTGATTCTGAGGATTCGATTTTGAGATTCCGGAATATGATTACCAACATTGCCCGTGATTCCGAGAATTCAGTTTTGAGGTTCCGGAGTATGATTACCACACTGCCTCCTGTCATCTTCGTGGTATGATTCTCTCCTATCGCCTGAGTTCTCATTTTTTGCTTTTGTTCCTATAAAAACCTGATTTCTTGGGGACTGAATTCATTTGATTTCTTTTCACCTCTGATATTCAATTCGTTGATGCTGCCTAAATTTTAAATCTTTCCTTGCTTTCTGGATAGTTGATAAGTCAGTACTACGAGATGCTCTTAAGTTTTTATATCCGGAATCAAGCAATTGCCGGGGACTGGTTGAAGCAAAAATGTTATTTTCCTAGTTTCCTTAAGCACTATTTCTGTAGTTGATTTATGATTGTGAGGTTTCAAAGGGAAATGGCAAAAGAAAGCAGGTTTAGATAAACCTTGTGGTGATTCTTCTATTGACTGATTACTACTCCACATGGGTTTGGATTTTCATATGAGAATTTCAAAATTATTCTCTCTTCAGATGAAAAAGTGCTCAGGGAACAGCATTTGGATCGGGATCTGCATCGCAGCTACTGTTTTGGCCGCTGCTATTCGGGCTTTTGTAATAAGAAAGTCGAGAGATGACCGTCCTGCTGGCTCTGTTGCTGATCTTGTGAGACGTGGCCAGCTGAGATCTGGTGATAGAAGAGGCATGTATGAAACTCACACACTCTTTTATCTTGTTTATAGTTCTCGGTCTAAAAAACCAAAACTTTCAAAGTAGTGTCATTAATGAAACACAGAATTGGATTAATGTAGGTGGATGTGTGCTACCTTTGGTCTAACTTCTCATGTAGTTTTTCATTTTCTTTATCAGCTCAAAGGCTCTTAATTACGAAGACCCATTCAACAACCCTTTTGTTAAAGTTGGTAAAGGAAGCTCAACGGTAGAGATGTGCGGGAAAGTTTATCGGCTAGCTCCAGTCACACTTACAGAGAAAGAACAAACTATTCATCAGAAAAGAAGGTCAAGAGCTTACCAATGGAAGAGACCAACTGTTTTCCTGAAAGAAGGAGACTCAATACCTCCTGATATTGATCCCGATACAGTCAGATGGATCCCGGCCAATCATCCATTTGCAACCACGGTTAGTGATATCGATCAAGACCTTGCCCAGAACAATGTCTACCAAAAGCAAGGTGTTCCTTTCCGGATTCGAGCTGAGCATGAAGCTATGCAGAAAAAGCTTGAAGCTTTACAAAATGTAAGCTTCTTTTTGTCCTCTGAGAGTATTTCACAGGTAATCAACAAGTTCCGAGAATGATTGCTGAGTTGTTTCTTGCAGGAGGAAAAATTGAATAATCTGGGTATTGACAGTCAAAATGCCAGAGATTTTCAGAGGCCATACAAGTTCTCAGCCAAGGTCGAAGACGAGAATATCGAGAAGAATTCTCAGGAGAATCATACAGGCAATTCATCCTCTGAGGAGACGAACAAGTCCTGAGACGCACTAATTTAAATGTAAATAGAGTTTTCCGCTGAGACCGTCCTATAGCCTTGAGAATCACACTTGCGTTCCAAGAAACCGGAGATATTCTTTGTAGTAAACCTCCAGAAAACCCTAAATCTATGCTTTTTTATATTTGCCTTACCATCAGAGCTTGCAAGTCAGAGAGAAAAGAAAGAGCTTGAATCTAAAATCGTCGAAAGTATCGGTAATTCGGTATTGGTTAGTTGCATACTTGCATTCCGCCCAGTATAAAAAAAAGATAAAATTGTCAAAGAAAGAGATAAAAGTGAGTAATTATTAAATTGATTTCGACAACAAAACAAAGGAGGAAAAAGAAGAAACAAAAACGAAATGAAGGTACCTTGGAACCAAAAAAAGGGATGAAGAGAATCTATTAAGTACACAGAGCAAATGAAGAAGAATCAAGGTTACAAATTAGATATCCTTGGGAGGAGCAGAAGCTCGAGCTTGAGCTCCAAATGCAAAGTAGTCTGTGATAACTTCCAATGGCATGCCTTTCGTCTCAGGGACTTTCAAGTAAACGAAGATCCACGAGATAACGCAGACCGCAGCGTAAATGCTGAAAACACCAACCAGCCCGATGGAGCTGAGGAGAACGGGAAGTGAGTAAGTGACAATAATGTCTCCGATCCAGAAAACCATAGCGCAAATGGCGATGCAGAGACCACGGACTCTTGTTGGAAAGATTTCAGAACAGAGGATGTTTGGAATCGGACCATAACCCATCACGAAGAAGCAGAAGTACAGCACGACGCAAACCGTGGAGATTGCTGCGTTTACGACTTTGCTGATGTGGACAAGCTCGCTGATGACGAGGACGACAAGTGAGACAATGAGAACCGGGATTGTCCAAAGAAGTAATGCCCTGCAAAGGAAAACAAAGATGATTTCAGAAATTCACAGGATCATGAGAAAACAAGGAATTAGGACAAAAGCTATTAGCTTTTAATTAATACCTTCTTCCGGAGACGTCCATGAGTCTCATGGCAACGACAATGGCTGGGAGCATGAGTAAAGTTGTTAAACCGCTGATGAGGAATGATGCGGAGATAGAACTTAGTCCGAAGCTCGAAAGAAGAATGTCGACGCCAGCACGTTCGAGAATCTGAGGAGTGTAGTAGAGAACCCCATTGATACCCGAAAACTGCATAGAAGATTAACAAAAAGCCCAAAATGTTAAAAGGATCGCGATATAATCCGCAAAATGACCAAAAAATTATAAAAATCCAAGAGTATTTATGAGTGAACAATCAAACGTTTTATTTTTACCTGCTGTAGTATTTGAATGCCGACACCAACAACTAATGCACGCTTGACGCCAGGTTCAAGAAGAGCAGACCAGAGTGGTCCAGCGGGAGCAGCTTTCTCTGGGGGAACCATGGTAGATCCATGCATCGATTTAGGACCAAGGACGGATCTGCTTACAAGGGCGGAAGCGTGAATGTAGCTGCCTCCATCGTGACCGCCAGGAAGAGAAACGATTGAGCCACGGCGAGACTCTGCACCGTCTTCTTTAAGGTAATACCTTTTGTATTCGCCGTTGTCATATCTATATCCCATATGCCAACCACCACCAATCCCCATGCTGCTTTCGCCGTTTCCTTGCAAAGTGCTGTGCCGTCTCATGCTGAGCGTGCTTCCGCTTGTAGGATGCGGAATCATGTCCTTGTCCATGCTCGTGGTCTGGCGCGACATTAACGGACTACGAAGATCGTTATCCGAGTCATCATCACCTGCACCATCATCAGTCGCATAGTCATCATTGTCTTTGTTGTATTGGCTCTCTACGTCTTTCTCCCAGTGAGCGGGTTTCCCATGGGGTGCATCGGCATTGGTGCTGAACATGCTTCCAAAATGAGGGAAAATACCGCTCCTCGTGTTTCCGCCTGCTTCAGGCATCTTCTCGTGGAGACTGTCGAATAGACCCACGATCGGATCTTTAAGGGTCATGCTTTGGTTTGCTAAGCTTCCGTGTCGAGAGCGTAGCACGAGTGAACTCTGTTGTTCCGGAACAGGTCGAGCGAGGTATGATTGGTTCTCGTGGGTTCCGAAAATACGCATTTGTCCGTCCTCATCAACGGTTTCAAGTGCATCATCTGCTTCGTGATCGTCCAGAGTCACCAAGAGATCCTCTAATGTTTTCTCTCCTCCGATATCTAGTCCTTCAACAAGCAAAGCCATCTCATCTGCAAATATAAAAAACAACAGTTAATAGCTAGCGGAAAATCAAGTGATTAGATCGAAGAAGATGGCGAAAAGAAACCTTACCTTTAACATCTTCTCTGCCACATAACTGTTGAAGAACCCGCTTAGCCTCCTCCATCCTTCCTTTACTAACCAGCCAACGCGGAGACTCGGGCAAATAAAACACCGTGAAAAACAAATAAACGAGAGAAGGGATCGAGAGGACACCGAGCATCCCTCTCCAGCTAGGCGCATCGCTCAGGGACATAGTGAAAACCATACAGTAAGACAAAAACATTCCACCAGAGCCAAGAAACTGAGGAAGAGTGTTTAACTGTCCTCTGATCTCTGGAGGAGCGGTTTCAGAGATGTAAACAGGGACAAGGGTGACCGCAAGCCCGGCACCAAACCCATCAAGAAGCCTAGCTAAGCACAGAACGTAGACATTTGGAGACCATAGCATTATCAAACCGCTGAGGAAATACATAACAGATGATAAGATCAGCATCGGGCGTCTCCCGAGCCAATCAGATATCGGTCCTGAGCAAGTCGTGATGACTGTGGCACCGATCAGTGACATTGCCACCACAAGACCTTGAACAGAGGTTGGTAGATTCATGTCTTTGTTGATATAAACCATAGCTCCTGCAATCAATTCAGTAAACAACATCTTAAACGATAATTGATCTGATCCAAAACAGATTCAATTCCAGAGAAGAGTGAGAGAAACAAACCAGCAATGGTGGCATTGTCCCATCCTTGCAAGAAATTGCCGATTGTGGCGGCGAGAGCAACGAGAGTCGCTCCCTTCATTGTTCAACCAACCTTAAACACCATCAAAATTCATACCAGTTCGATTCAGNCTTCATTTTTCAACCAACCTTAAACCCCATCAAAATTCATACCAGTTCGATTCAGTGATTCAAATCAGTCAACCAAAAAACCAAAAAAAAAAAAAAAAAATCTAAAATCTTTCACAATCCAGATCTAAATCACAGTCAATTCACAATAGGATACTTTTGATAAACCCAAAAGATTTAGCTCGATTTAGATTAAAAACCCTTAACATAAGATTATCAATGGAAGTGAAAAATGCATCAACCTAAGAGAGAAAGATTGCTTTTTAGTTTCCACAGTAAGGAAGCTATATGAAAGCAAAGAGATAAAACCCAAAAGATTGCTTCACTTTCTGGGAAAAAAGGTCTCACCTTTTCTTCTCAAGTACAATTCTCCGACAATTACGAGGAATATTGAGCTTTTTTTTTTCTTTGCCTTTCCGCCTCCGATATACAAATCAAGAAGAAAAAAAGAGGCGCTGAAATAGGGGAGATTGATTTGGACTCGTTTGATCTTTGCCAAGTTTAGAGATTAATTCTTATTTCAAACAGGCTCCGGCGATGGAATCTACAATAAGGACAAGAAATGGTTTTTAAAATTATTGCTACAAATGAAGTCTAAAAATATAAATTATATTGCTACAAAAAGTTTTGATTTTTTTTTTTTAAAGAAAAAGGAGATTGGAGACAGTTCCCAAGAGAAATATGCTCGAGGATCTACCGAGAAAGTTCTCACCGCCGGGAATAATTTTTTCTGGGGAAAAGTGAAAAATCTACAGTTCTTCTGGCGGCTAAAAATCTGTGGTGGAGAGCGATTTACGAGGATTGTAATGTTTTTCGAAACTTTATATAGAAAGTCATTGAGAAAAAGTCGAATAAATATTGACTACTGATTATAATAAAAATCTAACCATTGGAGTATCAAATTTCCAATGTAAAGATCTGGGGAAAGCAATATCAGAATACAAATTAAAAAAATCATTGTCATGACTCATTTATGAGTAGATTTTGGGAGTAATATATGATATTTGAGGACCGTTCGTTGCAACATGGATTACAAAGGATAAAATTTTGTGTCTCGTCAAGATAATTTTATTTTTAATTATATGAAAGCTACATTCCCAAATATGATCAGATTGTGGAACTGTCATTGAAGCTATTTCTCAGCTGCAAAAATGGCCTCGGAACCAAATTTATTTACTATTTAGAATTTTAGATGGTGTATACGAAATATATTTCACTTTTTTTTTTTGGCAATGCTCCTTCAGTCTATTCTTATACCAGAGAAACTTTCTTGTTATGGTTATGACAATGAGCGATTCCAAATTGGGGGGGTATTGGTGTGGTTTCATTCACGAATCGTATAAGAAACTCGTGGTTAAATATACCGTCTCTGTTTTTAAATTGAACATGCTCTGTTCTTAGAACTGTTTTTGTTTTGTAATTCTCAGACTTTCTCTTTTCGTTAATAAGTTCTTGATGATCTGGTCGTTTTCGTATAAAAATCAGACTTTTGTAAAAACAAAATTTATTATTTTTTCCACGGATTTATTTTTAAAAAATAGATATAAAAAGCATAATATTTAATAGATTATAAAGATTATTAAATTATCTAAATATTAGTGAAAAAAAATATAATTCATTAAATGATATTTCATCTATACAATTCATTCCAATATCGGTTTCTGAAAGGAATGAATGATTTCTAGTCGATTTGTATGCTTTATGAGCATATTTGTAAAAATTGATTCTCTTTATAGAGATTTGTATTCCGCACATTTGGCAGATCTATTGGCATGTCATTTTAAAAAGGGAAATTACCATAAAAAACCTCTAATTTTTTTATTTTTTCTAACTTAAATCTTCAATTTTTTCGGTTTCCATTTTAAACATTCAACTAATTTATTTTTCTCAAACAAACCTCCAAATAATCTATAGTGTGCTTGGATGAAAGTTGACTAACGGTCAACGCTAACACCATTAGTATTAATTAAATAATAATTTTATTAATTTTTTAAAAAAATCGTATAAAACAAAAAAATTCCAAATTCAAAGTTAAAAAATATAAAAATAAATTATATTTTTA
>OVAY01001263.1:0-32535 GCA_900406395.1 Kernera saxatilis | reverse complement strand
TATATATATATATATATATATATATAACTATATATATGTTATTTTATCATGTGTAGAGGTGGGTGGCTTTTTTCGAGACATATGCACGAGATCACTTTCAGCTGACGGTATCCACAATTTGGAGAGGAATATACTGGTCATTCTTTGCAACCTCGAGAAGATATTTCCACCTTTTTTCTTTGATGTTATGGAACATCTTCCAATTCACCTCCCGCGTGAAGCAGCACTACGTGGACCGGTGGATGTATCTTTTTGAGAGGTACATGTTCCATCTTAAGAAAAAGGTCAAAAATTTAAGCAAAGTGGAAGGCTCTATTGTGACACAGAGCATCAACGAAGAAACCGCAAACTTTGCCGAATATTATTTTCCATCAGAAATCCGTACGAAGAGTCGACGACCCTCTCGCCATGACGATGGAGGTCAGCGACCAATTTATCCTGTTTACATCCCAGACTTGTTTGCACAAACGGGATGACTGAACGGTAAAGGAAAAGATCGAAAACTATCTGAGCAGGAGTATACGCATTTACATATGTATATTCTCACAAACTGTGAGGATATACTGGAGTACGAGAGGTACGTATGAATTCTCAATTACATTATTAAATTGTAAGAATTTATATATCTGTAAGGAATTTTTCTTGGTTTTATTAATATAGGGTTTACATTAGTGTAGTATGTTCGTACTTCCCGGATTACACAGAAGATCAACTAGAG
Source organism: Kernera saxatilis (assembly GCA_900406395.1). Lineage (NCBI taxonomy): Eukaryota > Viridiplantae > Streptophyta > Magnoliopsida > Brassicales > Brassicaceae > Kernera > Kernera saxatilis. Next base: position 31,817 of record OVAY01001263.1, on the reverse strand, counting down.
GAACATAAACAGAGGGATTTCCCAATATGGCTTCAATTTTTCGTAAGGCTTATATTATTTATCATTAATTATTATATTATTTTGGTGTATTGGATTAGTTATCATTACATATATATTTTTTCATATAGCTGTCAGACGGAGTCGCGAAAGGTCAAACATTTCCAACATGGTTAGTTGAGTTTGCGAACGGTCCAAAATCCATTGCAAGATCATATCCGAAGTATTGCACGAGGGGATATGCTTTTCGGATTCATGAAGATCGAAGTCAAAGACCAAACTCTGATTATGGTATAATGTCTAAATCCGGTGATGTCGTGTATTACGGTGTGCTTAGAAAAATTTTGGAAATTCGATACACGAGAATGATTAACTTGAGGTGCATTGCATTTCAATACGATTGGTATGATCCATTCCCGAATCGTGGTATTCGAGTTGACCAATTCGGTGTGACATCTGTACATTCAAGATGAAGACTACTCAAATACAATCACACAAGCAGACCAGGTATTCAGATTATATGCAACATTATGCCTTATGTAATCTATAATCTAAACATTTGTGAATATCTCATATATATTTCTATTAAATTTTAACAGGTGTGCTACATTAGATATCCTCGTGTAACGCATAGACAAGACCCGTGGATCACAGTGACGCCGATAAACCCTCGAGGAATAGTTCATGGAGTAGCAGAGCACAATCCTTTGCAGGCAAGTGGAAGCTGCGAGATGGCACCGGTTGAGCATTCACTTGAAGTCGACGTTGTCGTAAACTTCACCCAATTTGGCGAATTTGATGTTGTCCACTCGGAGTCAGAGGATTCAGTTGACGAATTTGACGATGATTCAGACTCAGTTTCTTCGGATTATGATTTGAGTTCAGAGTAACTTTTTGTATTTTTAATCAAAGTATTATTCAGATTAATAATTATTTACTAACTTATCATTTTCTAGCTGTGTAAATCAATCAATTATTTAAAAAAAAACAAAACAATCCGTCTGGAATCCGTCAGGAATTCCCAACGGAAACCCGACGGATTGTTAAGCGAATGATTGAATGGCGGCTTCCAATCATTGCAATGGACCACACACGGGAAACATGTGTATCAGAATCCGTTGGGAATCCGTCAGGAATTCCCAACGGAAACCCAATGGGTTCCTCACCATTTAGGGTTTAGGGTAACACTTCGGCCTTTCCGCTTTCGTCAATCAATCATACGCATATCTTAGTATACTCTCAATGTATCTTATGCATAAAATTGATCTATATAAGCAATTGTAACTTATGGATCGAACGCACCGAATATCTTATAACTTGTACAATGTATGTTAACTTAAGTTTATATGTTTATGTTGGGTTGTGGATTTTTTTAACTTATTGATGTTTGTTATGAGTCTAGAAGTTTCTTAAACTCCCAAAAGCTTTTAATTTGATAACACAAGGATTATGTGGTACTAAGCCGATGTTTTGATACTCTATACCCTAAATCCGTCGGTGATTCCTCGGAAATCTAAAATCCGTCGTGATTCCGTCAGCAATTACCGACAGATTACAGAGGGATCACGAAGATTCGCGAATCGTTGACTGACCAATCAAAGCACATGCAAAATTGAGTATCCGTCGGGAATCCCTCGATTTTTAGTGACGGATTCCCGACGGAATTTTTAGATTTACCCGCTCGAATTCCCAAAATATTTTGGAACGCGCATACTTAATTTTTCACTTGCTAACCGAGAGATTTCCGATGGATATGCCGTCGGAAACCTGAAATTTTACCGCGTAACTGCTCCGAAACTTTTGAGAAACCGCGTGAAATTATTTTCATTTATTTTGAGCGGTATACGGATGGAAACCCGAAGGATATATACTCGGGAACTCGTAAACAAAAAAAACCCGAGACTTCTTCTCTTTCTCCATTTTCTGGTTTCCTCTCTCTCTACCCGATTTTCTCTCTCTCTACGAAATACTTCACTCTCTACCCAAATCCTCTTAATCCCACCCAAATCATCTCCCTCTCACCCAATTTACTCTCTCTCAACCAAATCTTATGCCTCTCACTCGTTCCCCCCAAATTCATGTAAGATTTTCGGATTTTTTATCTTTATATTTATATTTAGGTTGTTAGATCCTACGTTTGTGAGTTTATGTGTTAGATTACGTGGTTAGATAAGATTTGAACCCGAAATTAGGATATTTTGTGTGATTTCTATATTTTTATGTTTTTTGTATAAATTTCTATAGGTCTAAAACTCAATTTTTGGTATTTTAGCAACGTCTCTTTGTGGAATTTGATGTTGAAATTTTATTACGAACTTTTTATGTTTTTGAATCTTTTGTTTTGAGTTTATATGAATTATTTTGTATGTATATGATTTAATTTGTATTTATAGGATTTTCATAAATTGTTTTATGAATTATTTTGGAGAAATTGCTAGAAATGCCACTTTTAGGAGGGTGATTTACGCTATGAGGTAGTTTTTGTGAAAGTTCTTACAAAAAAAATAATTTCTGCACACCACAGAAAACTACCTCTTCGCAAAAACCTACTTTTTTTGTAAGAACTTTCACAAAAACAGTAGGTTTTTGCGAAGAGGTAGTTTTCTGTGGTGTGCAGAAATTATTTTTAAAAACATGTCCACGAATCGATGTATTCGTGGACAAGTTTCGATGGACAAGATAATATGGACATGTTTAGTCGTGGATTATAATTTGTGGACAAATAAATGGAAAACTTATCACTAAATCGCTTGATGTTATGGACCGGGTATGGTGGACAAAGAAATTTGGACATGTTTACTCGTGGACAATGATTTGTGGACAATACCGATAAAATTTTAATGCCGTTTGGACAAACAAATTGTGGATGATGATTTGTAGAAAGTCTGATATGGACAATCTGGTGTGATAACTTAAATGCCATCAAACAAAAATATTTTCAAAAGTACCATCAAACAAAATCATTTAAACTTAAAAATACCATTTTTAAAAAATGCCATCAAACAAAAACATTTTAAAAAACGCCATTAAAGATGAATAATATTTTAAAATACCCTCTTTTAAACTTAAGCAAATATGAGTTTGCGTTGACCGTTGACCGTGCCGTTGACCGTTGACCGGGTCTAGCCTGGTTCGGGTTGGGCCTGGATCGGATCTGGGCCTGGATCGGGTCAGCCGGGTCGGGTTGGGTTAACGGGTCGGGTCGGGTCAACAGGTCGGGTTAACGGGTCGGATCTGGTCAACTGGTTTGACCGTTGACCATTGACCATTGACTTTTCCATCGGGTCGGGTCAACCAAGTTGACCGAGTATCCATTTTTTACAGTTCGAAGACCGTTCTCACCCGTTTCTTTGCTCCGAATGCAGATTAAGAGTCCGTTTGAGCATCCGGAGTGCATAAACCCCATTTACCCGATCGCTAAGGTGAGGGCTATTCCCCCAACTTCTGGATTAGTGATAGAACTTTCGTTACGGTAGTATAGAAACTAAATGTAATATATCTCTGTGATCGAGTCTAGTTAGTTTGTTTGTCTAAATTGGAAATAGGGATATAGAAGATTCAACCCATTTGACTGTTCATGCGTTATTGATGATATGTGATTGCGTTGAGTATGTGTTGATAGACGAGTATGGGTCTATGTTGATAGACGAGTATGAGATGAGTTTGTGGGGGTACAGAGACGGACTTCTGTACTAGCGCCCACGTTGTTTGAGGGGGTACGGGCAATCTGAGTCGATCTGTGCCTGTGCCCTATGGAGATCGATAAAGCGTCCCATGGGCGGTGCGTTTGGTCACTTAAGCCATCTGGTAAGCCTCCATTGGACCAAGGGTTCCATTGGAGGGTGTGGGCGATCACTTAATTCACAAAGACTAGGGCCATTGATAGTTTGATTGGGCACTTTAGGTGTTGTGCTTGTTTATGTTTAGTTGCTAGACTTCTTAGACTACGTCAGAGACGTCAGAGACTTCTGATTGGAGTGCTATGACTACGTCAGAGACGTGCGTGTTCTAGCATCCCCAACCTCACTGGGCGACTCCCCTGTTGCTCACCCCTTCATTATTTTTCTCTTCCAGGTGAGCGTGACGAGTAGATGGAGACTCGACAGTTTTGGGTGCCTCTTTTTGGGATTTATGGGACGTTTCCGCATTGTCATTTTTATTAAACAATTGTTGTTATGGATTTTATCGGTTTATTTCGGTTATTGGATTACTCGGATTTATCGGTTTATGATTAATGATAAGGATGTTTGTTAAATGAGTTGCTTGAAACGGAAGTTAGGTTTAGTGACACGCCGCTCTCGATAGAGGATGAGACGGGTGTTACATCTTCATCCTGTCTCTGTCCCTTCTTCTGCTAATCTTGGCTTAAGCCTTCATTCCACAAGGTAAACTCTTTTTCTTACTTTTTACCATTAATTACTCTAAAATAAAAAATAAAAAAATCAGTCTTTTTTTTTTCACAAAAGTGAAATCTTTTTGTGATGTTTGTCAAATAGGTTTTGCGTAGATAGTGACACTAGCTAGTATATCTATGTTAAACTTACGAAAAAAAACGAATCTTTATGTCTAGTTCAAAAATAATAATTAGATAATTTCTTTTTAAAATGTTGTGTTTTTGGAGAGGTTACTTGAAAATGGTCCCTTTAGACTCTGTCTTTGTTCTCTGACTTACTCATGTATTTTGAATTTAGAAGATATGTTAATTTAATTCCAATTACATATGATTAATAATCTTATTATATAAAGCTGAACGCGCACGACGTGAGCATGACACGTAAATTTTTAAATAACCAGATTGTGATATGTGTTATAATTAATTTAGATCGTGACACGTGTCAATTTATTTTTAAAAATCTTATTAAAGAAAACAAAAAATGTCGAAAATAAAAGAAAAGACAAGTTTTTTAAAAAAAGTAAAAAATGTCTCAAATAAAAGAAAAGAAAATTTAGAAACAATAAAATGTAAAAACAAAAAAAAAGTCAAAGAACCAAATTGTAAAAACAGTAAAAAAAATAAATAGCAATGTGGTGGAAAAAGATATAAAACAAAAGAAAAGGAAAATTTAAAACTAAATTTGTAAAAACAAAGAAAAAAAGAAATAGCAATGTGGTGGAAAAAGGTAGTGAAAAAAAGCTAAAAATAAAAGAAAAAGAAAATTATCTATCTAATATGTTATTTATATAAAAATTAAAATGACTATATTTGTTTAAAAAAATTAGAAAAATGATGGAAAAAGGAAAAAAAATTTTGGAAAATTTTGGAAAAAAAAAAGTAAAGTGATGCTCTATATATTGTTATAAATAAGATATAGAGTCTTCAAAAATTTAGTTGTGTGTTCTGTCTTTTTATTCTCTTACTTATTAATAACAAATTAAAAAAAATAAGGTTGAAGGTTCAAAAAGTCGATCTAAGTTATTTAACTAGAGCAAAATCGTGTTTATCATCGTATTATAATACGCGTTCTTCGAAAATGGATCAAGTTCAACCAGTTAACATCAACAAGTATTTATTTTTTTTTATAATTATTATTAAAACTTTTGTATTATTCGGGTCTTAATCTATTATATAAATATACTGCAACGGGTACTTACTTTTTTTTAACTATATATAAATACAATTATTAATAAAAACTCGCATATCATGCGGGTCCTAATCTAGTATTAAATAAAAGCATACAACTTTAGTAGCATATTGTTTATGCTCTTTACAGCTACTGTTTTACTATAAGTTGTACCAATCGGGGCCTATATATCCGAAGTATATAACTTCTTTATAGATAATTACCTTTTTGTTATTATTATTTTTTATGTACGTTCCTTTCGTATTAGGTTTAGAGGCGGCTAAGAGTTGTATAAAGAGTTTGACTCATTGATCTAAGAAATAAAATCGATATACAATAATTCATAATTTTTCGTGGTATTAGAGCACGAAACAATAGTTGATATCCAAAACACAACTAAAACGAAAGATGATATCACCCTACGATCTCACGTCAAATGATAAGCCAGGTTTTATAACCTCTTTGATGTTGCTCAAACTTACGAATTATGATGAATGGGCAATAAATTTATGTATGTTGCTCACATAAGAAGTTTGGGTTTATTGATGGTAGCATCCTCAAACTTGCAGCTGGTTCTCCTAATTAAGCTCGAATATGATAATGTATGTTGTTTGTTTTATTCTTTAGAGACGTGTAAACAATACGTCAAATATTGATAATAAAAATTTCATAATTAAATTTAAAATTTATAAGAGATTATTTTTACCAAAAAATACTCACTTCAAACAAAACTAAAAAAATAGGTAAACTAACATAAAAAATATTTCAATAAGTGAAATTAACATATTACACAAAGAAAGTTAATAGAACAAAAATAGAAACGAAAAATCAACAAAAAACTAAACTAGCATAAAAAAATATCTCAAAAAGTTAAAGTAACATATTACACAATGAAAGTTTCTTAATATTATTAGTTACTTAATAGTTCATGTAATTGTTTAATATAAATTTTCTACGATAATAATCGACCAAAAATTAAAAAAATTAACTAACAAAAAAAAAAGATATCACAAAAAGTTAAATTAACATATTATACGAAGAAAATTTTTTAATTCGAAAGTAAAAATCTCAAAAGTTAAAAAGAAAAATCAACATAAGAATGTTAACTAACAAAAAAAATATCTCAAAAAATCAAATTAACATATTACACGAAAAATATTTCGTAATTTTAAAGTATAAATCTCAAATATAATAAAATAAAAAATCAATATAAAAAAAAGTTAACTTACAAAAAAATAATATATGTCTTAATTTTATATTAACTAACAAAAATACAAAATAAATTAATAATAATAATAAAACTAAATCAGGTCTTAGTTTCTTATGAACAATAAAAAATATGTCTTAGTTTCCTATTAGAAAAATGAAAAAAAAACTTTATTAATAAGACACCGTTGTTTGGAGACAAAAAAATTATGTCACAGTTTGCTATTAATTAAAAAAAAAAACTTAATTATAACATAAAAAAGTAAATTATGTTTTAGTTTTATATTAACAATAAAAACTAAAATTAAGTTAATATTAGTTTATGGAAATTTGTTAAGTTTAAGGTGGTAAAAAGTAAATTATGTTTTAGTGATCTCAATTATAAATAATCATCTATAACTTATAATGTATTATAACTTACGATATATGATAACTTACAATGTATGTTAAATTTTTGAGAGATTATAGTTTTTTTTTCTTAGAGAAGGAAACATACAGATCACCTCGATGGTAATTTAAATATTTTATGGATTAAAACTATTATGAATTATATACATATATATATATATTATTATTATTACCGATGTATAAAATTTAATATAACAATAATATTATTTATCGATATTATATAAAAAAAATATCCGCGCGTAGCGCGAATCCAAAACCTAGTATATATACAAATTCTTGATATATTTAGCAATATTTGAGTGTATCGTTAATCTTGGATTGGCTAGAAACTGTTGTTGTTATCTACGAGCTTCATGTTGCGGAAGTAGCTGCTTTTGCAACAGCCTTTGTCAGAGAAGTGATCGGAGCACATATGGGTCGTCGTGTGTCGGCCAAAGCTGTGCAAGATCATAACCTCACCACCCCATTGCACTACGTGTGCGTCATCAGCTAAGCTCGTGAAAAGCTCGACCGAGCAATGAGTTTTTTTGCCCCAAACTCAACCACAAATTTCCATGTTTTTGATCCTAGGTATTCATCTATTAGTTACATAACTTTAACAACAAAATATCGATTATACATCAACCAAAATAAATAAATAAAAGTAATGAGAAACCAACCTTCCATACGAGAATGGTTATCTCAAATTGGCTGCTTTGGAAGAAAAAGATAGGAGTGATGACACCTCCAATTACAACACAGATACTGATTTGTATAATATCTAGACATTGAATGCTGTAACATCCGTTTTGTTTATTTTTTTTTTATTATTTTTTTTTTTTTTGTATCTTATCAAAATAAGAAAAACATCCGTTTTTTGTATGCGTCTCTCTGGAAAATATTTTTTTTTTTGTAAAAAAACGAATTTTTCTCTAAACTCTAAAGTAATCAACCAACAACTATCATTATTATATTAGTTTTTTTACTGAGGTCATTGCTATCATCACCAAACCCAATTATTGTTGCCGACGATTAAGAGTAAAAATTTTGAGGAAAAAAAAAGGATAAACTCATCTCATTAAGACATTTCAACAAACAACCAACTATTTGGAAAATATTTACATCATTTTTATTACTTATTAGCATGTAGAAACCAACTCAAAACCTAAGAGTGTGATTTATAAGAATTGTAGAAAGATCTCACATCATCTACAACTCTTCCACCAGCAATTTAAATTGGATTTTTGGAATCCCCTCCTAATGTTCAATTTTTTGGTGTATTTGATAACTAAGAATTATTATTTTATGTTTTGTATTTAAATTTACAATATTTTTCATTTTTTTTTGCTTATTATTTGCTTATGTTTTACTTATATTTTGTTTGTTAGTTTTTTGGTAATTTTTTACAAATTTTTTTGGCAATACGAATCTTCTATGTAGATAAAAATTTTCCGCACAGAATTTTTTTTTGTTTTAAGCTACATCAATATTATGGCCATGAAACTAGCGTCATTAGTGTAATTTTGAGAATTAAATTAGAGTACATATATACTGGTTTAGTGGTTTATGATGGGTTTAATACTTAGTCTGTTGATCAAGTTTGGATTATAGTTTAGACTTTGTATTTAACAACAATTGTATTCTTCTTTTCAATCTAACGAAGGTATTCACAAATGTTGTAAGATTAGTTTCATCCCCTCCCTACACCGAGTGTTAATTACAAGAGAATTAACACACATTCAAAATTCGTGAGAAAGTGTGTGTTTGGGAAACTCTTTCTCATATCCGAATTAGAGTTTGTGCAAATTGTTACAATTTGTCTTCATCAAGAATATTTGTTGCAAGTTTAGCCAAAAAAAAAAAGAATATTTGTTGCAAAGACACAAATTAAGGATGTATAAGAGCCATCGAAAATCATTCAACCAAAGACAAAATTCAAATCCCAAAAAAAAAAAAAACACAAACAAATGGCCTATATATGTTAATCTTACTTTTCACCATCTTCTTCGGATTGGTTGACCAACCGTTTTAATTTTAAGCTGTCGACAAACAAAACAAAGTTAATCTTATTTTTCACCATCTTCTTTCTTATATTCGTTGTTAGATTTGGTGTGTCGCAAAACCCGAGTGCGACCCCTACAAAATTGGTTTCGTGTTACTACTACGTAGATTGCCTTGCTCTGTAGGATTTAACACACGCAAAAGCTTATGCAAAGGTGTGTGTATATCTTGTTATTGTTGTTAAGAATCGATTGAATTAATACTTGCCTTGATTCTTCAATGCGAATTCGAATCTTGAATCACTCAAACTCACTTCCCTCACAAACAAGAACAGAATACGAATTGCACAAACGAAAGAGCACACACTTTGTTTACACGGTTCAGCAAGATCGGTGTGATCAAGCTTTCATCCGGGGCAAGATTAGATCCAGCAATCCACTATGAAGAGAGAATACAAATTCAAGCTCGCTCCAAGAATATGAGCTGAGTTCAAGAAGAAGAAGATGAGAACAAACTCTCTCGTTACAAGATTGATAAAGAAGAACGTGTCAGCACAAGCTCTTCTCCTCTTAAACACCAAACCGGTGAACCAATCCAAACTCAGCAAACCAGCTATTAGACCTAGTCGACATCAGGCCTTTTAGCTAAACACTTCTCAACAATTGTCCTTAGCACTATTAATTAAGATTAGACTTATGATGAGTTTTTGTATTTTTGGTGCAATCTCACCATATTCTTTAGCACCAGTACCTTGACCTGACATTCAGCAATAATAATGACTATTGGGCAGTAAGTACTCTCTGTTCTTTGTCGTCTCCAAATTGTTTGAATTTCTCTAAATGTTTTGTTCATATCTAGGATCTCTGTAGTAATGGCCATCTGTGCAGTCTTGTTGGATTTACATTCTAGCTGTTGTCATGGATCTTGTCTTTTGGCTCACTTCTTGTTGCATATCATTGTTGCAAAATTGAGAGTACTGTGTGATAAAGCCAAAGGGATCATCGTATAATTCACTAAGAACCTGTCTCATCTTGTTGATTATATAGTCTTTAAATGTCAATCTGAACTCTGCAGCAGAAATTCACTAGAATAGAAAACAACAGATTATAATGTGTTGATTTTTTAAAAAAGGAAAACAAAAAAAAAAGTCACGAGACATGAAAAAAAGAAGACCAATCTTTGTTTTGGGTTTAAAATTTTAAAAAGTCAAAAACCTCTAACACATCTAGAAGGTTTACAAATGCAAAAAAAAAAAAAAATTTAATCCGTTATCTGGGTCTTCTTCTTCTCTTTCATCATTTCTTCTCCTCCATTGTCGTCGTTCCCAATCGCTTCTTGTGTTCATCTATCGTTGACTTCGGGCTTTGCACAGTGAAATCAAAAGCGTTCATTATTATTCAGGTAACGATGTCGAGTTTCTCCAGTGAATTTTCCGGGAACAATGTTAGTTCTAGGGTTGTGGATATTCTAAGTGGTATTGTGCCTTTGATGAAGCTTATCTGCTTAACCGTGATTGGTCTTCTTCTTGCTCACCCCAAGACTCAATTAGTCCCTAGAGCCACGTTTAGACTCTTAAGCAAGCTTGTGTTTGCTTTGTTCTTGCCTTGCTTGATCTTTACAGAGCTTGGAGAAAGCATTACCTTAGAGAACATTGTTCGTTGGTGGTTTATTCCTGTCAACGTGCTGCTCAGCACGATTATAGGGTCTTTTATAGGATACTTGGTCGTCCTCATATGTCGACCTCCTCCAGAGTTCACTAGGTTCACTATTGTCATGACTGCTTTTGGAAACACTGGGAATCTCTTGTTAGCTATTGTTAGCTCGGTGTGTCACACTAAGAACACTCCTTTTGGGCCGAGTTGTCATTCGAGAGGGGTTTCGTATGTATCGTTTGCGCAATGGGTTGCTGTGATTCTTGTGTATACTGTTGTGTATCATATGATGGAGCCGCCTTTGGAGTATTACGAGGTTGTTGAGGAAGATGGGGTTGAGATAGAGGAGGAGGTTATTGTGGCTGCTCATGATGTTAGCAGGCCTCTTTTAGTGGAAGCTGAATGGCCAGGGATCGAGGACAAAGAGACTGAACATTGCAAGACACCTTTCATTGCAAGAGTGTTCAACAGCATTTCGAGTTACTCACAGGCTTCTTTGCCTGAAGTTGATCTCGGGGGAGAAACTGGAGGCGAGAGTTCTAGCCCCAGGTCGCTTCAGTGCTTGGCTGAGCCGAGAGTGATAAGGAGAATAAGAGTTGTGGCTGAACAGACTCCAGTCAAACAAATACTCCAACCTCCAACAATCGCATCTCTATTAGCCATCGTTGTTGGATCAGTGCCTCAGCTGAAAAAGATTGCCTTTGGGGACGATGCTCTGCTTTCTTTCGTCACAGACAGCTTCAATATAATGGGGAGTGCGATGGTTCCTTCTGTGATGCTTGTCCTTGGTGGTATGCTCTCTGAAGGACCAAAGGAATCAACTCTTGGCTTATGCACTACGATTGGGATAACTGTTGCAAGACTCTTGGTGCTTCCTTTAGTTGGAATAGGGATTGTGATGTCAGCTGATAAACTTGGTCTCATTTCATCAGACCCAATGTTCAAGTTTGTGCTTCTTTTGCAGTATTCGACTCCAAGTGCCATTTTACTTGGAGCCATCGCGAGTCTAAGGGGTTACGCGGTTAGAGAGGCCTCTGCAATTCTGTTTTGGCAGCACGTCTTTGCTCTTTTGTCCCTTACGTTCTACATTATCATCTTCTTCAAACTCACCGTTGATAATGTCCAAGGTATGCCATAAATATACAACCTTTCTTGTTAAAAATGTGATGGATCAAATACATTGAATTTCAATTGTGTGTTTGGTGAATAGAAACTCTTTTTTTTTTTGTTTATATTGTATGATCAACTCAAAGTTTAAGAAGTTAAGCCAAGAATGGCATGAACCGTGCACTTACATGTTATCTTATTTTCTGGCGTAACGTAAATCATCTTTAAATAGAGGACCATCGTATTCACATGCTTTTAGACGAGATATGTATACACAGAACAGTGAATTAGATGATGATCTGATGCTGAAACAGATGAGTAAAGGAGTTAAAAGAAGTTCTAATAGACTAGTAAGGGCTAAGAGTTGTATAAACAGGAGTAGTGGAGTAAGAGAGAGAACCATGCATTGTATGAGTGAGTCTTTAACAAACACATATAGTTTGTTAAAGGAGATCAAGATCTGGAGAGGTGTGTTCTCAGATTTGATCTAGGGTTCATCACATCGTATCGTTTGAAGATAAGAAAGGTTACATTCTTATCAGTTTCACCCCAAACTCATCCATAAACCACTCTTATGTTTCAATAAAAGTGTATTACTAGACACCCCAAACTTTGGTAGAAACACCCCAAGCTCAAGATCAAGCTCAAGCGGAAATGTTTCTAGAGGTTGTCACAAAAAAGGAAGGGATCATCCATGTGAAAACAACTCATCAAAACTGAAACCGTTGGCTACTAAGTTTCACTCTTTTTGGTCAGATATTTCCCTTTCTAGGACAAGAAGCTCCTCGGTTGCTTGTGCTGCCCGTTGATGCGACTGTGGCTCAAGCTAGAACAGAGCACGGTTGGTGTTTCAATGGAATAGTCTTTTAGCTAGTCTTATGAGACTAGATGTGCTTTATAGAAGTCAAAGAGCTTTCCCTATCAGCTCTAACTAGATAAGAAAGAATAAAGTCCTGCTTTTAGTTGTGTATGTGTGTTCAATGGCAAAGCTATATTACTTATCTATAAGCCATCATCTTACGTATTCAAGGTTCACACGTGTAAACGAATTACAAAAATTGAACTGTAATCTCTGCACATTAGTTATTGATTTTTCATCCGTGAAAAGACTAACAATACATACTACAAAGTACAAATACAAAACAGAGAAGTCTACAATATTCTTCAACATAACAATGTCAATTAGACTTGTGTCATGATATACACACACCTTAGCAAGAATCATACAACTTCTTGGTCTCTTCTCCCAAAGCAAAGCCTTAACAAAAGCTATTACATTCAGATTCGGGTCTTCTTTCTTCTATACAAACACCTTAAATGTTGAAAGACAGTACACACGGAGCTTGATGCTTCTGACAATGCAGCTCCGTCTCAAAGGTCAAAAGACATGTTTTTGCTTCTAAGATCTGGAGAAGGAAGAAACATAAAAATCAGAGTTCTTTACTAATCAGAATCAGAAAAGGGAAACACAACATACAAGAAACCACACTTGAGACAAATCAAAAGAAACAATATAAACAAGCAAATAGAAGGTGGTAGCAATTACCACGACTTAGACAGCATAAAACGGTCTTGAGAACCAGTTAATGAGTTGAGCTTTATAATCAAGGCTCTGCTGCAAGAAAACCCATTTGATCGACAATGTCGTGTAGATCCTCACTGCCCCAATCCAATGGTGAAGCAACCAAATCTTCCACTTTCACATCCATCTCTGCCTCTAGATTACCATCTTCCATCATCACATTCATAGCTTCCAAACACTGTTCCTCTTTAATAGGCATCAAACTACTCGACTCATTGTCGATAGCTGCAGCGAGTAATGTCTCCATATCCTCCTTAAATCTATTAAACTCCTGATCATGCAGCATTCTCTCCTCCATAGTCCCTATGCTTGGAGTAGAAGTAAGCCTCCGTTTCCTCCCACCATCCAAACCGAACAGATTCTTCTTCTCTTTGCTCATCAATGCAAACTGTTGAACAAAGTTTGGATTGTTCAAAGCCTTGGCGAGAAACGTCATCATTTGCTGTTGTTTCTTCTCTGTAATGAGCAACCGTTGCTCCATGGCTGCGACATGACTCTTGGAGTTATGCTGTTGCTGTCTCAGCCTAACTACCTCAGCTACGAGTACGCTGTGATCCCTCTTTAGCCTCTCTACTTCTCCTTCGAACCCGTATTGACCGACTTCCACACATGACATTCCTGATCCTGATCCTGATCCTTGCTGATTCACATTCTGCAGACCCATGTTTCTCCTTCGTTTGATGTTCTTCAGAAGATGCTTTTGGCCTGCTAAAAACCCTTCGTTCGCAAATTCCCATCTGTCTGGATCAATCTTTCTAAATCCCTGCAATACAAAAGGAAAATTTCCATCAGAATGTTGAACTTGAGGAGAATCACTTTCAAGAATCTTCAACTGTCGAAAACAGAGGATTCGAAGTAAGCTGCGAAACAGAACTGGATTTATATCAAACGATTCGACCAACACAACTAATGATGAAAACAGAAAGAAATATGTCACTCCAATGATTCAATCAAAACCAAATTTTCTTGCTTATTCCAATATACCACTATATTCTATAGATTTTGCAATGTCATAGCCCTCAAAAACAGAGCAACTAAATCAATTTTCTGGCTTATTTCATTCGCCTATTCCATTCTACAAAACTTTGATTCATTTTCAGTGATCTTGCAATATCACAAGCCAAAATAGTCAATTTAAGAGCCTAACTCAATAGATAAACAACAAGATTGCTCAGATCACACTAAGATTGCTCAACAATACTTTACAGCGAAATCTTTGAAACCCATTTGAAATTAGTCGTTTAAAAGCACAAAGAACTAACCTTTGTAGCTTGAGGACTAATCTTTAAAGAAACCCATCTAAAGGAAATCCAAAATTTGAGATTAGAAACGACAACAAATAAAAAAAGGAAGAAGCTTTGTAAACTATATGATGAGTTTAGCAAAAGAGGACACTTACATAAGTATTGAGCTGACGGATAAAGCTTGAGAAATTGTTGTGCTTGAAGTAACGAGGAAGCAGAGTAGTGGAGAATTTGTGAGAATCCCAAACGATAAAGCTGTTACGGCCATTGCTCCAAGAAACCACCGTGTCCGTCGCCGGATCCTCCACCATCTCGTAAGTCTTGGTCAGAAATGGAGGTGGTCCTGTCTCGTTTAGCCCTTCCAATGGTCTCGGAGATGACGACGATGATCCCACCGACGACGAAGCCGCCGTGTACGTCGCCGTCTCTTCCTCCAATTCAACTTTCAGTCGCTCCATTTTCTAATTCATAAGCCAAAAAATGAAATCGAATTCTCACGAATTTGACTAGCAAGTTTGGACCTTTATGAGAGACAAGAGAAGATATTTTTCGAGTGTCTTTTTAAGATTTTAGTTGCGAAAAATAGAAACTTTGGTTTGTGAATTTGATCTTGAGAGAGAGCTTGAGTGTGGAGGAGAGAGAAACGGATATAAGTTGAGAGAAAAAGAAGGTTCTAGACACTAAATTCAAAGCTGCTTCTTCTTCTTGCCACTTGTCTAAGCACGTGGACACGAGGTTTCCAGAAGCTTCTTTGGTAATCTAGAATCTCATATTATATGGGCCTTGTTATACATAATAACTTTTTTTATCGTATTCATAAATTAAACTTTGGCCCATTGAAAAGCCTTTCACAAGGCCTAATAATTACAAATTTGATCCATACGCTTAGACCCACTAGCTTTTTTTATTTAAGGGGGTGTTATTCAATCATGGATTTTAAAAGAGTTTAATTCCAAAAATAATCTATTGTTATTCAATCGTTACTTTTAAATACTCTATTAAAATCTAGTGTTATTGGTTTTTGTATTTAAAATATTTTTATTAAAAGAGTTTAAAATCTAATGTTATTGGTTCTTATATTTACAATATCTTCATTAAAAGAGTTTGAAATCTATTGTTATTCAACTAAAGATTTGAAATGATCAATTAAAATCTTGTGTTATTCATTTTTGATAGATTCTCACAGCTGATTTGATTTGAAATCATTTGAATGAATTAATAACTAACTTCATGTGGAAATTATATCAATCAAAATCTCACCTTATACCTTCATATTTTTAAATCCAACTCAAATCTCTCTCCATTTCTCTCTCTCTCTCTTCTCTTTCACGTTAGAAATCTAACTTCTTCTTTTCCACACCTACATCTCTTTTTCCTTGTTCCTTTATAATTTATAATAATTTGTAACAAATTTATAATTAAAAAAATTACAATTTTATGTTGGGTTCATAAACATTATTTGAGAAAATATACAAAATATAACTTGAAATTATTTTATTATTTGATATTGAATTCAATTCTATCATACAAAACCAAATGATTTTATATGTACTTTGTAAATACACTGCCATGAATTTTAAAAGTTAAAGATAACTCATATACAATAGATTGTAAAATGAATCATAAGTCAATCTAAATGAACCAAAATTTTAAAAATCTGTCTTATTTTAATTCTAATAGAATTGATTTAAACATACACAACCAATAACACCCCCTAAAATATTTGTTTTTTTTTTTTTATAGAAAATTGATTATTCAAGAATATGGACTTTACAAAATAAATACTTTCACCGCGTTTCAAGTGAAGTCATTTTAGAATTTAAATTTTATTCTGAATTTAAATTTTGTTTTAGAATAAATGTCGTTTCATGTTTTCAATGCAAATATTTGATAAAACTTTTATTTGTATCTCTATTAATTTAATGTATTAACTAATGAAAAAATTTATATAATGTATTAATTACAGGTAATTTTTTTTAAAAATTATTTTCTTAATAAATGTGAAAAAAATTAAACAACTCTTTTTGTGAAACGGAGAGAATAATAAGCTGTGAATAAACATTTTTTCATTGTCTTTTAGGGTGAATTCAGTTTTCATCCTCCATCTATTATGAGATATTGCTTGTGAAACAAATAGATCAGTTTTTAATTGTCTGATCCAAGAGATGATGCGGATTAGTTCTATTTATTTAGTTGACAAATTTTGTTAGTTACTGTAAACTTCAGTATATTACTGGATACTACTAATTCACCATTGATACATCTTATGCATAAAATATATTACCAATAGGAAGCATTTACCTGACGTATCATCTAGGATGTTTTCAATAGATGCGAATATCAAGAAGTGATGAGAGGACAATCAATAAAGATATCAAACTTAGTCCATGAGTAAAGACTGATGTTATAGAAATGGTTGGTGAGTTTTCCTAATATTTGACCACGAGTAACTATAAAATCCTTTATCATAATCTAACGACCTTCGGCTTCCAATAAGTATTTAAATTGTTCAATGTTCCCTGGACATAAGCTTGTATCTGCACACCCTGATTTCAAAATTATATAGATGTTAAAGATAAAAGTAGTTAAATATAATTAAATATCTGAAAATCTAAAAGTTCATAAACACTTAACAGAATGCCTAGACGTCGATAAAAATAAATTTTCTTTTACGGTGATTATCTATAGATATTATCATGTATATAAATACTTTACTACTTGATTAATGAAAGGTATTCACGTTTTTTAATTTGGGCCGCCAAGCAAAGCCCACAACAATGAAAAACATTTGAGTATCTTCAAGGCTATTTATGTCATTTCGCAAAGCCTCAGAAGCGACCTACATATCTCGTGCGTGTCTGCACCTGCTGCACAATTTTTCTCTCTCTCTCTCACGTGTATTTTAGTGTTCAAGACTTAACAAGATTAGACAAAAGAGTTTTCGTTTCCGATTACAGATCGAGAAAAAGAGTTTGGAAGTTCGGTTTTGCGAACATTCAAACCAAATTTTTAATCTTTAATTTTAGACTCTGCGGAAAGGAGATTGATGGCTTGGAGGCGCATCATCACCAAGGTTTTTGTTTTCCTTTTCCTACTTTCTTATACAAATCTTTTGTAGGCAAAAAGATTTCGGATTTGGTTGATTCTATAGTGGATTTGATCCATTTCAATATCATTTTCTGATGAGTTTTATAAAGATCGTTGTGAAACGGAAGAAAAGAGTATCTTTATGCAAACCCTAGAGGCTCAAATTCTTATGTCTTTTTTTGGGATTCTAGATGGTCTTTTTGTCTTGTGGCTAAGTTGCGACGTTTGTAAAATGATAAAAAAAATTTGCAATTTTTCCTCATCTATGACTATTTGATTGATTTTAATATCCAAAATCACTTATTTTGAAAATTGGCAAAAGAAATGTGTAAAGATTGTAGTTTTGATTCAGAGCAGAGGCAAAAAAGGTTTCATCCTTTATTGAAGATTTTGGTTTTCATGATCTGTTTAGTGCTATTTTGATTTTTTGAGTTTAGCCTGAGCACTTCACTTCGTTACCATTGACAGGTTTCAAGTCATGAACGAGAATTGAGCAGTTTAAGAAGCTTACTTGTTAGAGCTTACTCTTCTATTCCTAGAGTGGGAGTTGTCGGAGGTATATACTTTTGTTTGTCTCAATACTTTCGATTGGTTCTAGAAGCATTTTTGATGTAAATGGGTTATCTTTTTGTGTAGCTGCAGGTGGTGGTGGAGCTTCTTTGCCTCGATCGAGGTTTCAATCAAGTTATGTTGGTAGCTTTGCTCGCAGAGTGCGTGACAGGGAAGAGGTTAACGAGGTTGCACACCTGAGAGAGCTTTATCGCAGGAACGACCCTGAAGCAGTTATCAGAGTATTTGAAAGCAACCCATCTATTCATTCGAATGCCTCTGCACTGTCGGAATATATTAAGGCATTGGTCAAAGTTGATAGGCTGGATGAAAGTGAGCTCGTACGAACATTGCAAAGAGGTGGGTAAGCAGAGAGAGAGAGAGAGAGAGAGATAGAGAGAGAGAGAGAGAGACATTTTGGCTTTGCTAGTATGAACTTAGGTTGAGGATTTGAAAAGGATGGACTGATTCTGAATGTAGCATCCTTACTTTCATATCGGTAAAAGTTTATTCTTTTCTTTTAGGTATTGGTGGTGCTTCAATGGGGGAAGAGGCTTTTGGAGGTCTCTCAGCATTTAGAAACTTAGGAAAACCAGCAAAAGAAGGTGTCCTTGGAACTGCTAGTGCACCGATCTATACGATATCTAATGAAAGGACTAGCTTTAAAGAACAGCTATGGAGTACAATCCGGACTATTGCAGTTGGGTTCTTACTTATCTCTGGTGTTGGAGCACTTATCGAAGATAGAGGAATCGGAAAAGGTCGTTTGGTTGTATTATTTTTCAGTGATTCAATAGCTGTTTTCGATGATTTTCCTCTAATTGATTTATGCTTAACGTATGTTAGGACTTGGTTTGCACGAAGAAGTGCAGCCTAGTATGGAATCAAGCACCAAATTTAGCGACGTAAAGGGTGTTGATGAAGCAAAAGCTGAGCTAGAGGAAATTGTGCATTATCTTCGCGACCCCAAGGTAACAAAAATTCACAGTTGCTAGCATATGTTCTTCTAACTAGATATAAAACTCACTTTGTCATCTTAAGTTTTCTTTCTTTTGATCTTTTACTACAGAGATTCACTCGTTTAGGTGGAAAGCTTCCTAAGGGTGTGTTACTCGTCGGTCCTCCTGGCACGGGGAAGACCATGCTTGCAAGAGCTATTGCTGGAGAAGCTGGAGTGCCTTTCTTTTCTTGCAGTGGTAGTGAGTTTGAAGAGATGTTTGTTGGGGTTGGAGCCAGAAGAGTGAGAGATCTTTTTAGCGCTGCAAAGAAGTGCTCCCCTTGTATAATTTTCATCGATGAGATTGACGCAATTGGAGGAAGTCGTAATCCCAAGGACCAGCAGTACATGAAGATGACATTGAACCAGTTGCTTGTTGAGCTGGATGGGTTTAAACAGAACGAAGGGATTATTGTGGTCGCGGCAACGAATTTCCCAGAGTCATTGGATAAGGCCCTGGTTAGACCTGGTAGGTTTGATCGCCATATTGTTGTTCCTAACCCTGACGTGGAAGGTCGTCGCCAGATTCTTGAGTCTCACATGTCAAAGGTAACTTTCGATTCTACAGTAGACAGCTCAGGTTTTACAGTAATGGCCTTAGCCTCCATACTTTGGATAGACAAGAAAAAGTCTGTTTTAGCTGTTATAATGAGCACAAGAAGGTTTTGAATTATGTAAAACCATCTCTGTTAGATGATTTGTAATGCAGCAATGGCATGAGTTTTGATGATCTGTTTGGGAGTTTTCAGGTACTTAAGGCTGAAGATGTCGATTTAATGATCATCGCTAGAGGAACGCCTGGATTTTCTGGCGCGGATTTGGCGAATCTTGTCAACGTTGCTGCTCTAAAAGCTGCGATGGACGGTGCAAAAGATGTGACAATGTCTGATCTTGAGTTTGCCAAAGACAGAATCATGATGGGAAGCGAGAGAAAATCTGCAGTTATATCCGACGAGTCGAGAAAGCTGACTGCTTTCCATGAAGGTGGTCATGCCCTTGTTGCCATCCACACAGATGGTGCTCTTCCAGTCCACAAAGCGACCATTGTGCCTCGCGGTATGGCTCTTGGCATGGTTTCTCAGCTACCGGATAAAGATGAGACGAGTATTTCTAGGAAACAGATGCTTGCTCGGCTTGATGTTTGTATGGGAGGCCGTGTAGCCGAAGAGTTGATCTTTGGGGAAAGCGAGGTAACTTCTGGTGCTTCCTCTGATCTTGAGCAGGCAACTAAACTCGCTAGAGCTATGGTTACGAAGTTCGGTATGAGCAAAGAGGTGGGACTTGTGGCACATAACTATGACGACAATGGGAAAAGCATGAGCACAGAGACGAGGCTTCTCATTGAGAGAGAAGTGAAACTTTTATTGGAAAAGGCTTATAACAATGCTAAAACCATTCTCACGGTTTACAACAAAGAGCTTCACGCCCTTGCTAATGCTTTGCTTCAGCACGAGACTCTGTCAGGGAAACAGATCAAAGAATTGCTTACTGATCTCAACTCTCCACAGCTGAAAAAACGTCAAGAAGTAGTTGCGCAACAGAGCCAGCCTGTTCCTCCATCAACTCCTAATCCAGCATCATCAGCAGCCGCGGCAGCTGCAGCCGCTGCTGCTGCAGCAGCTGCAACCGCAGCAACCAAAGGTAAAGACATGGCTCCTGTAGGGTCTTGAAAAATAAAAGGGGAGCCTTCTTGTATTTGTGTATGTTGGGGTAATTGAATTGGGAAATAAACTCTTAAAATTTTTTTTGAGAGTTTTGAGAATCAGTGTGGGAGAAGGCTTGGTGAGAGGTAAGTAAGAGTGTTTTAAGTTTAGGGTTATATCAAGGACAATGAGATTAACATCTCAAGGTTATTCAATGTTCTGTCTCACTCTTACACATGGAATTTCACTGCAAAATGGTCTGTGTATTTTTCCCTTTCTTGTCTCTTAAATGTTCTTGGAATCTCATGGGATGCTTTTTAGAAGTTTGGCTCGTACAGTTTCATGTTAAACAAAACTCTAAAGCCTGTTTTTGTAAGACTAATGCAATAAATTTACTCCGTACTTATTGGTCTATTCTTGATACTTGTTCAATAAGCATAACTGATCTTTTTTAACTCACCAAGAAATTACTTATTGTGTTTTGTTGTTTTACTCGTGAAGAAGTTAATTCTAGCTTGTATTTGTATTTGAGTAAACCTGAAAAACCAACTTTTTATTTTGTAATTACAATCTAGAGATTTGTCAAAAAAAAAATTACAATCTCGAGATTGCTTTAATAAAACTACTTGATATTATGTCATTACATCTATGTGTTGACTCTTTTTATGCTTTCAAGTTTACACAATGGTTCAATCCTAATTTACAGTGAGGACAAAAAATAAAAAATCTGATGATGTTTAAAAATAATAGAGGAAGCTATATGAAGAATATCATGACTTCTTCTAAATCTGGTAGCACGTTTTATAAAAGATAACATTGTGGAATGGACAAAACTATAGTTCAATATCATGAATTCATGATAATCAAAATTTTAGCAAGTTAAAATTGAAGTGAGAACTTAATGAAACAAGATGATAAATCAATTAATGTAACATCGATCGACTCATAAACAAAAAGTGAGGAAGGATATGTATGTCTCTTTAAATATCATAAAATTTCTATTATATTCAAATTCGAACATTGTGATGGAATCAATGATATTACTCTTTTAATTTGGAAGAAGCATTTGATTTTCCTTGTTAGATAATTGGTGTTAACAAAATTCAAATTCCCTTTGATTACTAGTCAACAATGAGGGATTTGAGATTGTTGATGAGGTGAATTCACCAGAAGAAACAATAGTTAGTGATATTTAATATATTCGTTCTAAGTATAAAACGTTGTTGATTCAATTTATATTAAGAAACATCTATGATGTTAAATTGAAATTCTCAAATAATACTTGTTAATATATAATTCTAGTTGAGTTATCAAAAAAAAAATATAATTCTAGTCATTGTCAGTCTAATGATTATTACTTTTTTTTTTTTAATATCAGTTTAAAAGGTAAACACATAGTAGAAAGGTTAATCACCAATTTTAAACACATATAGTTAGTTTAAAAGGTAAATACATATAGTAGAAAGGTTAAACACATATGTCATCCTTAACATTGTCATAATAGCCTTCAAAACGAACATTACTCCGAACCAATTTCCTACATGCAAAAAAAAAAAAAAAAATTTCCTACATGCTCAGAGAGTTAAAACACTCCTAGATGGGTAAGAAGGTTTAAAACAAGATCACAAGGATTGAAAACTCACCAAAACTGAAGGGAAAGAAGATCTGAAGAGGAGGAGAAGATGATGGTTCGAAGAGGAGCTAGAATGAGCTAGAGAGAAGCTACAGAATTATGAATTTTAGAGGAAGAAAAGAAGACTTATATTTTTTTATTAATTCTGGTTAAGTAACATTTAGCACACTTGGCAAAATCTCAACAAAATTTCACATAAACACACATTTGCAAAATTCTTAGCCCTTAAGACTTTTGTGGAATAATTTTATAAATTTCGTCACTATTCTAAATGGCATATTAAAAAAAATATAAAAAAGCCTCAAACTCACTATTGATTTTGTTTTATCCAATGAAAGTTGATGTAGGAAGTACTGAGTTTATAAAATTTGTAATCAAAGCTTGTTAGTCATCTAGGTTATAAATGAGAGTTTGATAATTATAGATAATTAGGAAAGTTGATAAATGTCTTAAGAAAAAGAATTCATGTTGCACTAGTATCCTATGGTTTAGGATGGTTCTTAATAATTACGCTTGGATCATATACATTTTTTTTTGGTTTTAAATGAATTTTATTCCCCTGAAATAATGTGTTTTTTCTTTACTCCTTTTTATAGAAAATACCGTGGCTTGAGCAATAAAAAGACAGAACATAGAGATCTAGTTCACAATATTAAGCAGATCAAGATGCTGTTATATATTGGATTGAGATGCCGATTTGAGCTGTTTTGGAAGTGTCGGAACCATAAGGATAGAAACGAGTCTTTGTGAGGAATCTGATGTTGTTGTTGTGGCTATGCCAGGCTGTGCCAGGCTGTGCCAGAGGCTGATTCAAGTCTTAGTTTTTGGTCAACCGGTTAATCGATTAATTGGGTTTTGTTCTTATCTTGCATGTGTTAGTATTTGGTTTACTTGTTCTTGGATACTTTCATGTTCAGTTTTATTTCCTTTCATAAATATATTTGCTTACTGTAAGTTGTGAATTGTTGGTCACATCAAAGTCGTCGGATTGGTCCGAATTTTCTTCACTATTCACAAGTTCATACCAGTCCGTACCATCTACATTTTAACGTCCTTGAGAAGATGAAGATTAGTTTTTTAAAGTTTAAGTTTATATTATTGTAGTATTTTTATTTGAGTAGTTTAATCATCTTTGTGAAATTTATGTATATGTTATTATTATTTTTTGTTGGACGAACCTATGTTATTTTACTTTATGTTTAAGTAGCTTATGTAACTTCATACATATTTTAATATATTTTAATTTGTAATTTTTTGTTAAGATATATTAGTATTATTTATTAAAAATGATACGTTATTATTTATTAGAAAAATACGTTAAAATTGGTTTTTCTTTTTGGTCTATTTTATTTCATACTATTGTCCACTTTTCACCATTCAAAACGGTCTATTGTAGTACATATCATTGTCCATTATATTGCATACCACGGTCTGCTGCATATGCTAATATGAAGTTTAGCGTACGAAAAATGTTTATCCGACTGGTCCGGTCAATTCCTTACTGAGCAACCATTCGAAGCCTATGTTCAGTGTGGTATAAACTCTTAACTTAGTTATTGTTTCGAGAGTCGATTGAGTAACAAAGTTGGTCTCTAGCTAGGAATTTGATACAATATATGTAGTTTCATTCACTTCACCGTACGTGTACTTGTCGTTAGTCTTTCAAGTTTTGATACTAGATTGTATCATATCAGAATTTAGGTTTTTCTTCTATTAGTAATCCTTATAATTAAACAATCTACAAAACCGATTATACTGTTCTATAACTATCATATGACGAAATGTATATAAATAACAATAATAGCAGTTATAATTGAAGCTAGAAGAAAACAACACAACCAATGACACCATGGTGGCAGCGGTTGGAATTGAAGGCCATGAGAGCAACCTCCACTCGCGACTCCGCATCGGTAACAAAACCTATATCCACATCTGCCATTTACCAAAGTTAACTTGTATTATATATTGATAGCATAATATTCAAAATCTCATGCTTAATAATTAAACTACATTAACGTAATTTGTGAAGAATGTCAGAAGTTTGGAGGAGTTTTGAGTGATATATAAGGGATATGGGTCAATCCATTCGTTGTCATTTGGTTTTGAATTGGAAGCTCATAGAACTTAACATAATTCGAAAAAGATGTGATTCGAGATGATACCTGCATTGTACGCTAACGCATCCTCCGGAAAGTTCAATTATGTGTTGACACCTTCCGCATTGACGCCACATTTTCTCATTTGCTAGAGCCTTTAGCATACCATCGTCTTCTGTATGATTACGATGCAAACTCTTGTAATCTCCGCACGACAAGTTATGATGCCACGAAACTTTGCAGCTCATGCAAAAGACGGCATTTGAAACACTCTCTCCTAAATCCAGCTTCTTCAGAGAGCTTGGTTTCCGACATTAAAGCCGAGCACCTCGGGTTTGGGCAGTAAAATCTTTTGGCTAGAGGAATCGCGTCCTCTCTGAGCCTTTGTACCCATATATCGCTTAGGTTAGGTGTCAAAAGGTTGACACAACTTCCATAGATCAGCTTAGATTTGCAGCCATCATGAGGGCATGTCATCAAACCTCCCTCGAGTAGTCTCACCTCTATATGTCGTTTCACACATTCCGAACAAAACCGATGACGACATATATCAACTGAAAACATCTGATCCGCATTGATAACATCGTCGAAACAGAACAAAACAGCATAAGCAAACACACCATCTCGGAATTAATGGACGTCCTGTTCATAGAAGTTATGACTATGAGTGCAACCTCCAGCCTCTGCTCCACTTAGGTAGCGAAACTTGTGTCCAAATCTGTCATTTATCGAGTTAACTCGTGTTGATAACTAACAAACAACGAATTTCGAAAGGAGATACATGTGACTAGAGATGATACCTGCAAATTACGCTGACACATCCTTGAGAAAGTTCAATCATGTTTTCTGATTTGCTAGAGCTTTTAGCTTACCATCGTTTTCTGTATGATTTGTATGCAAACTCTTTTAATCGTCGCACTGACAAGTTATCATGCCACGGAACTTTGCAGTTGATTCAAAAAGGTTCACCGCATTTGACACAACATCTCCTAAATCCAGCCTCACCAGTAGATTTAGAGTGCCTTGTTTCCGACATCAAAGCCGAGCACCTCGGGTTTAGGCAATAAACTCTAGGCTGATACAACTTCCATAAATCAGCTTAGATTTGTAGCCATCATGAGGACATGTCATCAAACTTCCCTCGAGTAGTCTCACCGCTATGGCGTTTCACATATTCAGAACAAAACGACATTTATCAACAGAAAACACCTGACCAGTGTTGATATCATCGTCGTGACAGATACTGCAAGTCTCTTTGATTCTTGAGCAGGATGATGTTGACGGTGTAGGTTTTACGAGATTGAGTGTTTTGCAAGTTATCTTCGCTCTTTGTTGAACCATGCTAGTCTACGAGATTGAGTGCTTTGCAAGTTTTCTTCTCGGAATGAGCTTGTGTTGGAATTTGTTGTAGCCTTGTAGGGAAACAAAATACCCTAAATTGATCTTAGACAAACAAAAAGAATGTTAATTAGAAGGTAAGATTTAATGAAAGCTTTTATTATGCTTGATAGTTTATTAGCTCTGAAGAGGTTACATACATAATTCTTCTAGAAACGTCTCTTTCTAATATGAATGTTAATTTAATTTAATTAAGGTATCAAAAAATTTGTAGTTACTTACAAAAAATTTTAAACCATCTAATTAAAGGTTTCTTTTGGCAAAAACAGAAGAAAGAAAAAATCGACTATATTATTCACAAAAAAAAATTTTACTCTTAACAAAATCGAAAACAACCTCCTAGTTTCATCGGGTTTCTATCTTGGGATTCTTAATCGTATTCATAGATTATATTTTGATTCCGCGAAATCATTTTTAACCTTCTATAAAGTTTTAAAGCAATTTTCAAATCTCCAATTTTGTGATCCCTATGAATAGAATTGTATTTTCATTCGACTTTTGGTATCAAATAGTTCGCAATGAAAACAAATACTGAAAGCAAATCAATCCTATCCGTAACGAATCATGAAGTGATGATCATCATCTCGAGTTATACAGACGGACATATATCATGTCTTAGAGGTTAATAACATCAATAAACTTAATATTCAAAAGAGTTATATATTTAATATATTATGGAAACATGTATTAAGAATAAATATAAAACCCTTAGAAAATAAAATAAAAAGCACTACAAAACACACTATTCTTGGATATAATCTGCGACCCGATCACTGCACTCTGATCATTCCTCTAGCTATCAGTTCATAAATCCTCTCATCCACAAATTGATTTCATCTTTGATTTTTTTGGTCTTCCTGGTGGTTGCCAAATCACAGGCAGTAAACACACTTTCGCAGGGACGTGGTCTGACACAGGTAAAATACTATCCCTTGGCATTATATACTCAAGTTCCATTAGTATTGTACAAATAATTCTTGTGATAGTATGGGTGACATATGGTTATGTGGGAGATGTTCCTTGCCTTTGATGCCGTAATTGCATGTACACATGGTATTTTTTCCAAATAAAACTACGGCATGAAAACTATTTCTCTGTCAAATTCACAACATGCAAAGATGACCCTAGACAATCTAAGATCTTTTTTCAAACCTGCTCCGACCCTAATCGAAATGCATACATTTGTCTCAAAGCAGCTCCAAAATTGGCATACTTAGCTTCTCCTCTTCATTCTGAGTAGGGTAACGACCTCGCTTTCTGCGTTTAGCAGCCTCGGGTTACTCGAACATCTTTACCCTTGGCCATGAAACCTCCTTTGGACTGAATTGAGAGTGAATCTGGAACCTGCAACAGTCCGCTTGATTAAACCCTTTAGTGGTACGTAGTCAAATGCTAGAAAAGTTCCCCATTACTTGTGTGGATAAGGCCTATATATATTATAGAGTTTTTAGGTTAGCCCAATTATAGAATAGTTGGTCCATTAGTCACTTGAGTTTGGTGTGCATCTATCGCTTGTACCGTAAGCTATTTAACACATTGTACACAGCCCTGTTAAAGAAAATTAGAAAGATGGATTACGCATGGTACATGCTGAAAATTATTATCGACATACTTAATAATTTTTTGTTACCTCAAGCAGCTTCTCCACTCCACGTGTCAAAGTCGGTTTCGTTAAACACGCATCATTCCTTAATTCTGCAAACCATCTTATCATCATCAACCTCATTGCATCTAGTACTCATACAATTGGGAAACTCCTAGCATTTGTAAGAACATGATTTATCAATTTCGCAATATTGGTTGTAATGATCTTGTACTATCACCGGGAAAATCAACATGAATCCACATCTCAACATTAGCTATTTGCAGATAGCTATGTAGTGCTAGATTAAATGCTTTGATTTGATCAAATATAGCCTCAAAATCAGAAGTATACGAATTTATTGCTCTAGTCACCAAATCAAATGCATCACCACCTTTAAACAATACCAACATGATCTTGTACAAATGGTACGTGTAAATACCACGACTAACCATTGTATATACCTTCCCAGTTGCTCTATGCCTATAAGAAATAATTGCAACTCTTTTGTCATCGGGGATTACACAACTTACTTGTGTGAAGAACCATTCTCACTATTCTGCAAATGATATTGGAAATATTTGAAAATTCCCGTTTTGAGCCATTGTGATTAGAAGTGTACATTTATATTTTTCCTGGATAAATGTACCATCAACAACTACCACCTTTCTCATGAAAGAAATTCTAGATTGATTAACAATTTTATCAACTATGTACGTAATTATTATTTTCTTTACTATTTATCATAACTAAGTGAAGACATTGTATAAACAAGAAAAATAGGAAATTTGATAAACATTCATTTTGAAAATTAGGTAATTAGAGCTAATTTCACTAGAGATCAGAATAACTAATGACATTGACAAAGATTGTTGGACTATCAATGTAAATCATTGTTTTATATCTTTACAATTCATGAGGCACAATCAGATTTTCTGCTAGTACAAAATAAGATTAGCTAAAGATAGGAAACTAAACGGAAAATATGTGGTTCGTTGAGATTTTATTATTTTTCCATTTATAACTATTTGACCACCATTCTGGCATTCTTTACGGACTTCATTTTTTTTCTTCTTTGGTACTTTCTATTTTAAGAAAACCAAAAATCTTTATATACAACATTGAGATGGCTGAAAACATATATAAGTATTGCACACAAAAAAGAAGAAGGAAACATATATAAGTATTCCATCAAAACGAAAGGGGAAGAATTAAAAAGTAAACATGGCTAAGGGTGTAATTGTCATTGGTATTATCACTTTTTTGATGATCTTCTTGTCGATTTGGATAGGTAATGCATATTATGACAAATGAATATCACAAAAAGCCTATATTTCAATTTATTTTAATGTTCAAAAAAAAAAAAGTCTATATTTGTTGTTTGTGTGTAGTTTTCTTTGTCTCAATTGAACCCATAACCTAAAGAATTTTACACAAATTTCAATTTACTAATTTTGAATACCAAGCGCAAACAAGTCATTAACTTTCGGTTGTGTTTATAATTTTCGTTACGAAACTATTTTATGTAAAATTTAAAATATTATATCTTTTGAAATCTTGGAATTCTATTTATTAATTTTCACTTTTAAATGCAAAAAATGACATATCAAAAAATCAAAAGACACATAATTTGTCTAAAATGATGTGTTTCTCGTTAGACCTAATTAAAACTAAATATTCATTATAATCAGAGATATTTAATATATGTCTTATTCATTTGACTCTTAATCCAATATGAATGCCAGGAGAAGCTGCTACTACGTGCAAATTTTTATGGCAACCAAGCCGCTTTTCACTGCATCAATCTTGTGATAAACATGATGGTGAGAAATTATGTCTAGATGCTTGCAAAAAAGATGGGCGGTTTCCCATAGTAGCACCTTCTGTTGGTGAGAGGTTAGCAAAATGTTTTGCGACTAAACAAGGCAATAAAGTTTGCTTCTGCCGAACTTGCAAAATTATTGATTAACAAAACAATTTGCAATATTTAGTTGCCTGCATGATTTCATAGGCAGTAAATGAGAAAAGTATTATAACGATAAAGCAGCGGAATAAGATTTTTTTTTTTTTGTCAGCAGCAACAGAATAAGATTTGTAAGCTTTTGTGAAAACAAGAGTGCTTTTGTTTTATCATTGAGTTATATACCATCTTTTTAATGTTACAATATTTATAAACGTTGTAATCATTAATAAAGAAGTGTAATTTTCAACAAAGTGTTGGAAACAATTTCAAATGTTAGGTATATATGTGAACTGATTGAGTGGTTCGTCAAGATAGATATATATATACTTTATAAAACACACAAAAAGCATATTATTGTAGGAGAAATCAAAATTCTTTTCATGTTATTGTTTTTTTAATATTATTGTTTTTCTTGGTGGATTTAGTTTGTAAACCCACGAACAATCATATTATTGTTTTTCTGGCGTTGTCTATAACTTTTATATCTTTGATTTTGTTGTGAAAACTTTTCTATAATCAACTAATATAGTGAATATAGAACTATATTATGTAAGCTAAGATATAAAGAACAAAAATGTTGTGTTATTCTTGTGTGAACTCATTGTGGTCGTGTGTTATTGTGTATATTACAAGAGATAAAGATCTCATTTTATAAGGAGAATAGAAAGATAGTAACATACATGAATTTACTACAAGATGATGTAACTTGTAGAAAATGTTATATGCGATAGATATTACTTTGATAGACATTCATTAGTTGTTTCATAACACTCCCCCTTGGATGTCTA
This sequence comes from Kernera saxatilis, assembly GCA_900406395.1. Taxonomy (NCBI): domain Eukaryota; kingdom Viridiplantae; phylum Streptophyta; class Magnoliopsida; order Brassicales; family Brassicaceae; genus Kernera; species Kernera saxatilis. The sequence goes on along the minus strand of OVAY01001263.1, from coordinate 1,344 downwards.
TCTCTTTCGTGTTCTCTGCTACCTCATTAAAAACCTCATCAGGAAAACCCAGTGGGACAAAACCATGATAAGGAAAAAAGAGTGTAGCCACGCATATCACTTTCCCCCTCAAAACATCATCCTCTAAGATCTTCCAATCGATGCATTCTAGTCATATGTACCATATTTCCAAAAATTGTAGTTGATCGAGATTTAGAGAACAAATTCGTAGGATCATCACATGATCCCAATTGCTGGATACATAGCTTCCTTTTTTGTTGTAGATGAAATCTTCATTTTATTGGGTTGTGATGCAACTTATCCTCGAAGTTGTTTGAATCTCTTCACTAGATTATGAGAAAGTACTCGTTCCTTGAGCGGGTTATGAAATTGATTGCAACGAGACAGATTCATGACTTGCTTCGTGAAGTGCCAATATCCACGCATGAGTAGATCATGTGCCATCATACTCTTTCTTATATAGAACACCATAAAATAATAGATCTTCGATATGAAATGCATATCTTATACAAGATATCACTTTATGTAAATCTGGAAATATCCTGCATCACTTTAACCAACTACAACTGGTTTGGATGAAATAAACTCATATATAAGGATCTCTCGAAAGTATCTCAAAACATGATTTATACCATTTTTACCCTCTTTGAGTTGACAATAAACCATATCTTACCAATAATTTGTAAGACACACTAGTTCTCCAATAGCACTAAGATATGATGCTTCAGGACTAAATATATCTTAGAATATTATCTCTTTTTATTTACATACGAAAATCCACTTACACCAATTGGTTTTATATGTGTTGGTGTAAGGAGAATAGGTCCAAGTACTTTTCTCTTATCAAGCGAGTCTAGCTCAGCTTACATTGCACTTTTCCATGAGTACATTCATGAGTATGTTCGCGACCATATTTACGATAACGTCCATGAACACGTTCACGTCCATAATAATTTTTAAAAGACGTGACATTCACTTCAGGGAATGGAATATTGCTCATTGGACGTGATTCTTGATTTTTCATTAATAGATTGCGATTAACTTGGCTTTATTTTTGAAAGTGCATCATATACCACAATAAATTTCTCACATAGTATGATACTTCAGGACCATATAGAATTTCCTTTAGAAGTTATTAAATGTGAGATTAAGATCTTGCTAGGATCTCTCGAATGATCATGAAACGACCGTACCCGTTTTTTTTATAGTAAAATTATAATAATTAATATTCCCAAATAAACATTAAACTCAACAATTAAACAAAGCAAACTAAATCACGTAAATTATCAAATGAAACTGGTTTAGCATTTAACCATAATTAAACATACTTTAACAAACCGTTTT
>OVAY01001262.1:0-32558 GCA_900406395.1 Kernera saxatilis | reverse complement strand
AGTTAATATGTGAATCAATTTTTCAGGTAATTAAATTTTAATTTTATGATAGAAAATATAAAAATGACTTTTGGAATTCTTTTCACTATTTAATATTATATTATTAAAGCTATTGTTAATATGTGAATCAATTTTTCAGGTAATTAAATTTTAATTTTATGATATAAAATATTAGAAATGACTTTTGAAATTCTTTTTACTATTCAATATCTTAATATTAAAACTATAATTAATATGTGAATCAATTTTTCAGATAATTAAATTATTAAAATAAAATATTAAACTAATTAAATGATAACATGTAGATGTTGATGTGACGGAAGAAGAAGAGAGAAAATCTAACTTTATATATGTAGATTAGTCTCAGATTTTACATGTTACATTCTCCATATTTTTCGTTGTTGAGCTGTAATCTATTAGGTGTTCAGTGTTTTAGGGGTAGTGGTAATTAAGTTCGTGAGAGTTCTAAACTTTCGGAACATAATCTCTCATGTATCCAAAGTTAAAATATTTCAATTTAAAGAATAACGCTCCATACTAAAAAAGATTTGAATCCAGAACACAAGAGATTATATTTACATTTTACACTATGGGTAAAAATAAACCATCGATGTCTAATCTTGTTTCGTTACATAAAATATCAAAATGAAGTGAATTCAATGTAGTGAGTTCAGCTTTTACTGTTTAGGAGTTACAAAAAAAAAGATTTTTTTTTTTACTATTTAAATATATTTTTCTCAATGTTGATTACAGTTTGTTAGAATAAAAAAAAAAAAAAAGGATTAAACCAGACAACTTGAGATACAATTTAGTTCAATACTTAAGATTGATCTTTCTGTTAAGATCTGATTAAATACAAGTTTGAAGAAACGGATCTATTTTTTTGTGAAGATCTGATTAGATACAAGTTCGAAGAAACGTCGGAATAGGAAGAAAGAGAGAGCTTCATTTCTAAGACCTCTAAGAGATCGTTTATCTTGCACAAACACTACAACGTAGATAACCAAAAAGCTTGCAGGAAAAATAGAAAAAGTCATAAGTAAATGCTTCAGAGAAAATAAAAGGAAAAAAAACAAAAAGAGAAAAGAGAATTTATCACACAATGCTTCATCTTCTTCTTCTTCTACTAAAACGTTTTATCGCAATCTTAATTTCTTCAACGTCCATCCACAGAAGTGAACGAATCAGCAAATCCAGAAGGACGAGTTGGGATACTAGTCTGCGTATTGTCTTTGCTTCCGTAAACCGAAGACGAAGATCCCGAGTCATCCGCAGTCTGGCTAAGTCCCTCGACAGCTTGCCACTTCTTAAGCACCTGCGGAAGCGGCATATCGTAGTCTATCCCGTAGAGGTCATCGGGATCGGTCTCAGTGGGTTTCCATTGGACGGTGAGTGAAGAAAGGACGTTAACGATGTGAGCCATGTCTGGTCTCTGGTAAGGCTCACGGGCACAGCAATGACCAGCTAGCTCCCAAACTTTTTCGACACTGGCTAAGGTATCTTCATCGAGGTTGATGTTTGGGTCGACTGCGTTTTTGAAGGCGTTTTCATCTTTGCTGGCTGCTATCCGACGGAACCATGTGACTAGATGGACGCTGTCCTCAGGTTGCGTCTCGTCTAGGGCTTTACGACCAGTGATTAGCTCCATAAGTATGACCCCGAGGCTGAAAATGTCTACTTTGGTCGTCACTCTTCCCGTCACTGCCAAAATCAAACCAGATAGCAATTGCAAAACGATTAAAGCATGAAACTTTTTAACACTTTGGTAAGTGCAGAACGATTAAAGTATGAAACATTAACAAATTAGGTAGGGATCAAATCAGTTGCAAACCTGCATATTCTGGGGCAAGGTATCCGAAGGTCCCAGCGACTCGAGTCTCGATGGAGTATTTGCCATCAGGAGCTAAACGGACTAACCCAAAGTCAGAGACTTTAGCGCGCATATCATCACCAAGAAGGATGTTTGATGGCTTTAGATCCCTATGGATGAAACTCTGATGCGCAAGCGTGTGCAGATACTCCACACCTCGAGCTACATCCAAAGCAATCGCCAACCTTCTAGTCCATTCAAGCGGTTTTAGTCCTTCTTCTTTCCAATGGAACAAATGCTGGCTCAGTGTTCCCTGTGGCATGTACTCATAGACGAGAAGCCTCTCGTTACCATCAAGGCAGTACCCGAGAAGCGCAACGAGATGACGATGACGCATTTTAGTCAAAACTGTGATCTCGGATTTAAACTCAGCAAGCCCCTTATCACTTACAACCGAAGACTCCATTCTCTTCACAGCTATTTTCGTTCCATCGTGGAGTTCGCCTTTGTAAACTGTCCCGAAACCGCCTCTGCCGAGAATATTCTCTTCGCTGAAGTTGTTTGTCACATTCCTCAAAACCTGTATCGATATAACCAAGTTCCCAGCTTCCACAACGTGAATATCACCAGACGCACTTCCGCTGTGACTGTAACAGCTCTCGCTTCCTCCTCCATTGTTTAGACTGGAAGCTGCAACAGTGAGTTTAACGGCATCGTTGTCACCCGAGTGATGCGGATGAATCACCATGTTGCTGGTTGGACTCTGAACTCTAGCAGGTCGCTTTCTTTTCTTCGCGTATAGACACACTCCAAGCCCAACCAGACACAATGCACCAAGTATACCGCCAACCACAGGAACAATAATCTTGACACTGCTTGATTTCTTAGAAATTTCGCTGCTGCCACTTCCTCCACTTCCCCCTGAAGCTCCAGGAGAACCACCCGGTGAGCTAGGTGCTTCCTTCCCGATGTTAGCGTTTCCTTCAAACACCACATGCACACTTTGCCGAAACTTTGGCACATCTCCATAAATATTGTTGTTAGACACATCGAGTGTTTTAAGCTTAGGCAATGTGGTAAGCTCGGATGGTATACTCCCGGTGAGTTCATTGTCAGAAAGATTGATGGTTTCCAATGAAGTAAGCTTTGCTAAACTCGGAGATATCTTACCCGAGAGTCCCTGTTTCCTCAGATTAACCACGGTAATGTTACTTCCCGAACAAGTAATCCCAACCCAGTTAACACACGGATCATTTCCTTTCCAAGCCTGCGCGAGCTTCAGTGGATATCCTAATGATTCAGCTACAGAGAGCAAAGCGTCGACACGAGGATCACACGCAACACCAGCTGTATCCAGACAAAAACTATTTGTCTTGGGGAATAAATCGACACCAACGGATTTGCCGAATAACGGAGTCGGTCCTTGAAGGTTATTATTGGTTAAATTCACAGTAGTAAGCGAACTGAGACGAATCAAGGACTGTGGAACAATACCAGTGAGCTCATTATCTCTTACATTGAATACGCGGAGAGATTGTAAACCAGACAGATCAGGAATTGGACCTGTGAAAGTGTTTCCTTGCAGAGAAAACTCAACGAGCGAAGTCATGTTCCGCAATATCGAGATCGAGCCGTTTAGTTTCGTCTCACCCAATTGACCGTTCAGATAGAGAGACTGGAGTGAAGAACCTGCCAAGCTCGCCGGTAACTCGCCGTGCAGGAAATTCTGAGATAATTTCAGATTCGTCAAGCTTGGAAGTGTTTGAGAGCCGAAGAAATCTGGGATTTTCCCGGTAATGCTGCAATTGGAGAGGGTAAGATTCTGCAGAGACGTTGCTTCTTTGATGGTTTCTGGAATTTCCCAAGGAGAAAACGGATTGCTTTCGAGAAACGCTTCTTGAAGCGAATTCATGCCGGAGAAGAGATTTTTGGGCACCGAATCGAAGCGATTGTCGTGTAGATTCAGCTTCTGCAGACGAGTGAGACCAGAGAGATCAGGAATCGGACCAGAAATTTGATTAAGGAAGAGCTCGAGAACAGTCAATTCAGTGAGTTTCTGAAGATCAGGAGGAAGAGTTCCACGAATCCCTTTCTGTTTAAGCTGAATCCGAGTAACCCGATTAGTTCCATCGCATTGAACAGACTCCCATTTACAAGGATTAGGGTTAGACCAATCGACGTCTGATGTGAGATTCAGACTCGATTTGAGAGCTTGCATAATCGGATCATCGACACCGTTCTGCGAAGCGGAGAATTTAGCGGAACCCAGTAAAGAGACGAACAAACAGAGAATACCCAGATGGGATTTCGTCATTTTCCTGGGAAAACTGTCGGTGAAATTCGGCGAGAAAGTGAAAGCGAAGAAAACTACACTTCAAAACTAAGGTTTTACGGTGGCATTGAAGAAGAAGAAGAAAAGTTTCTTTTACGGGAAACGAGAGAGAGAAAGGGAAAGACAAATTAAGAGATGGAATCGGCGGAGATCGAGGGAGATGGAGAGAATACAGATAACCAAAAAAAAAAAGTAGGGTGATTAAAAGCATAACCTTTTTTCAAAAATACAAAAAATTTATTCTTCCAGAGAAAAATGGATGAACCAGAAAAATTAAAGAAGAATTAAAGTTTGGCTTGTGTGTACTAGAGAGAGAGTGTGGGAGAGAAAGTGTCTATTATTGTTACTATTTTTTTTTAAATGTCTGATTTAATTTTATTTTCTGTATTTAAAGTTACGAGTACAGCTGGCACGCGGCATAATTAAGTGGTAAAACTGTATTAAAATAATAAAATCTGCGAAAAAATCCATAATCAAAGAAATGAGATTATCTACTATGTTTATATATACACGCTAGGTTTGAAAATATCAGAATTTGTATTTGAATTCTATGATATATTTATATAAACTACTAAAAAAAAGAGAGAAATTCAAATAAATTTAATGATAACGTTAGTTTAAGAATCAAATTTTGAACTATATCCTTTAAATTGTTTACTGCATTTAATAAGTTTTCTTTATCTATCCTATAGAATCATATTTTTCCTGAAGAAGATCGAAACGATTGATTGATTGTATCAAACTTGGTTACTCTCTTTCCCCTAATGCTTAGAAAGAAAGAAAAAGATCTACTGAAGATAAGAAAGTTATATGGTCTTGATTTGTTATATTTCTTGCATATATCTCTATGATTGAGTTTTTCGGCATTTTCCGGCTAACTGCTAATAATATCGATTGTCTTTCCTATTTTAAATATTTTCTATAGATCTTGGATTTTTCTTCACATTATTTCCATTTGCTTCTATAAAAGAATATTATTTTCTTCCATTAGCATTGTGTGACAAACTCTCAAATGCGTGAAATATATCTGTATTCTGTATATAGAAAAAAAAAGCATTTAATACGGTGGCGGTTGTATCTATTAATTAGGGTCGAAAAATCATTCTAACGTGTTAAAGATAGTTTAAAGATACAGCGTTTATTTATTTAATTTTTTTGACTAACGAGTCACGACTTCGTGAGTAATCGTAGTGTATTTTTTTTTATCTTTTGACGAGTATAATAAAAAGAAATTGGGAATTATTTTAAAATTAAATAGTAATGAGTTCTTTTGCATGGTCTTATCCTCTCAAAGACTAATTGACCCAGCAAGATCAATGCGATTTGCAGTCCCGACACAAAAATAAGCTGTAAAGATAGACGCCGTGAAATCCGGAGGCTCTTAGCCACGCATTATCTTGATATTCGGCGGATTGTATAACGGTCGTTATTGACGCCGTTTACCTTTATATGTTTGTTTGGTGGGATTTATTATTATTACTGAACACTACTGACCAGTTCACGGTAATCTAGACTATTCTCTTCTTATAGTATTGAATGTTTGTTGTATTCACTGATACAAATATTGTACGACTTTAAAATAATTAAAACTATTTTAAAAATAAATATAGTACGGTTTCAAAAATATTAGTAAATTTTAAAAAAATCTCGCAGCATATATTACTGTAAATAGTATAAGAGTAGTTGTAAGTAAGTAGCTAACATCGGTGTATCATACGCAACAACCATATGGTTTTTTTTGTTTACAACGTATTTTAATGTCACACGAAATGTAGCACTAAACACATTTATGTCTACGTGAGAACAACTAGTCCGCAACGTTTTCGGTGACGCATCAACCACACTTATTTTACTTATTTCACTTATATCATTAAGAATCTATATAATATTGTATATACAAAATTAAAAATTCAGCTTTATCACACTTCTGTGAATGCTTAGATAAAGATTTGAACTAGAATTTGATGTTTTGGTACACATATTACTAAACCAACATGCCATATTTATTATGTTCTTCCATACAAATTATATTTATTGAATTTTCAATGATTTTTAAAAAAATCATTAGAAATTTGATGTAGGTTACTAAAGAGTTTTAATTGATTAAGTAATAGGACTATGTATTGTTCGTCTCTATTGTGTAATAGCAAAACTGTTATTGATTCGTGGTGACGAGTCTAATGGTTTGTTGTTCAAATTGTCCATTCATAACTTATCGTATGAGATAAGTTAGGAGTGTAGGAGATTTATGTCATTCTCCAAGTTTGTGTATACATGTATAAATACGTTTCTTGATCTATCGAATGAATCAAGTTAGTTCAATATCTAATTTTACATTACACGTACGGTTTGGTTTCAATCTCAGCTAAACATTTTTTTCTGTTTGAAACTGCTTCCTAGTTCCACCCAATATTTATATACAGATTTACCCCTTTTAAAATCTTAATCGTCATCATAAAAACCAATTATTAGAAATTACACGAGATTGATGTTTAAACATCTAACCAAGTAAAATATATGTCTTTAAAAACAAACGGCGAACCAAATCTGACTCGGTACAACCAGACTTCCAGTGGGATTAATATCAACAGTGAATCGTCAAACGTCGTCGTTTAACAACATAGTGGTCAAAGCAAACTCTCAAAATCTCTGGATTTTGTAAACCTATATGTACACGTACCATATTGCATATTTCTCCCAATCAGCACACTCCACGTCACAACTTATCGGTGCTGCAGAGAAAGAAAAAAAAAAGCTCGCCGGAAGAGAGTTTTTTTCCCGGCACGATGATCACACTAGAGCTTACTACTCTTTTTTGTTCAACTTTGGCTATGATGATGAATCTGAGATTGGGTTAGCTTTGAATGATTTGGCAACGGATTTGTAAAGATTCTCTTCTTCAAAGGGTTTTGAGACGTAACCATCCATTCCACATTTCAGACATTCCTCGTATGTCGCGTGGATCACATCTGCGGTCATGGCTAGAATCGGCAAATGCCATTCCTGGTTCGTCTTCTCTTTAGCTTCCTTCTCCATCATCCTTATCTGTCGAGTCGCTTCGAATCTGAGGAAAAAACAAAACACAGATCAATCAAGATCCCAATTCTCAGTTAAAGGTGAGCACTTTAACCGAATCCGAACCAAACTGGCTTACCCGTCCATCTGTGGCATTTGAATATCCATGAAGCAAGCATCGAAATTGTGTGGGATCTGAAGCAAACCCAAAGCAACTTGACCACTCTCTGCACAAACCACTTCTGCTCCAAATTTCTTTAGAGCTCCTGCAGCTACTCTCCGGTTAACGATATTATCATCCACTACAAGTATCTTCTTCCCTGTAAGCAAGCTCTTGAGCGTTGCAGGCGATGATCCCTCGGGATGTTGTTGTCTCGTCTTTCTCAGCTCGAGAACTTGTTGTAAACACGCGCCGATCATGCTTGCTCTCAACGGTTTCATTATCACCGTATCTGCAAACCCTGCGGATTTAGCTCTGTCGAATTCCGAATTTGTGATGTTTGTTGCGAACAGAGCGAGTTTTGGAGACTTTTGATGAACGTTTCCGTTGGTTCTTGAATTCAATAGGCGCATCTCTGAGTCGATATCTTCGGTTGAAATCCATGAATCTTTCTCTACTAAGACCATATCCAGTTGCGGTTTCGTTGTTCCGGTTGGTAGAGGAGAACCGTTTCTTCCAAACGCAGCAGCCGCAGAAACCGCAGTTTTGAGACTTGTCACGACGTCAACATTGATTCCGAGTCTTTTCATATGGTATCTAGTCACAGCGGCTCGAACAGGCTTAGCATCAACAACTATAGCTCTCATTCCTCTAAAAGTAGAAGGCAGATTCTCCACATTAGGTTTCTTCAAATGGTTGATTGCACTGCATTTATCGCATCTCTCAAAAACCGCGGTGAACCAGAACGTGCTTCCGATGTGAGGCCGGCTTATGAAATTTATCTGACCACGCATAAGCTCCACAAGACACTTGCTTATACTCAAACCAATCCCAGTACCTCCATAGGTTCTTGAAGTTGAGCTATCCGCTTGCATAAACGGCATAAAAACCCGGCCTTGCGCAGTTAAAGGGATTCCGATACCCGTGTCTTCGATCGAAACCATAAGCCTAACATTACTGGAAACGTCAAGTTCCGATAACAGCTCCTCCTCGGAGACCAAATGCTTGAATGAGTCCCAGCTGTTTCGACTATCCGCGGCTTCGTAACCGCTCAACGTGTTGTAACTCGACGGTTTGGAGACAACTATCATTTCTTCAGACACTCCTCCATTCAATGAGGTTTTCGGTTCAGCTCCATCTTTTGACTGTTCCGCGAGATGGACTTTGACAAAGATATGCCCTTTCTCTGTGAACTGTCAAAAAGACAACATCTTGATCACGGAAAAATCCGGGTTTCACGAGGGGGACGAAAAACGCAGGACAAAGGAACTTACTTTAACTGAATTTCCGACAAGATTTATGATTATCTGTCTGAATCTCCCTGAATCTCCTTTGACTATCTCCGGTACTTTGTCTGAAACGAAAACCGCAAGCTGCGAAATTTGAAATCAAGAAATAAGTAGCAACAACTCCCAAAGGACTTACCTTTATTCCTTGGATCGAAAACTTACCTCAATGCCTTTGTTCCTCGACTCCTCGGAGAATAGAGAAAGGACATCATCTAATATTGAACGGATATCGAAAGGTACAGATTCCAATTCCAGCTTGCCAGCTTCGATCTTGGCACGATCAAGAACCTCGTTTATTAATGCAATCAATGCTTTACCACAAACTTGTGCGGTTTGAGCGTAATCTCTCTGCGTCGAACTAAGTTCTGTATCAAGAAGCATAGCAAGCATTCCTGCAGAAAAACACAAAAAACGGAAACAGTGAGGCGGATTGAGAACCAAATATCAAGGGCAAAGATACTGAAACTTTTCTGAAGATATAATACCAAGAATGCCATTCATCGGTGTCCTGATCTCGTGAGAGACGGTGGCAAGAAACTGCGATTTAGCGACATCAGCAGCTTCTGCTCGGACTTTAAGCTCTTGCATTTCATGGAAATCATCTTCGACTTTTACAATGTGCACAGCTGCACCATACAATATATAACCCACCAGGAATCCAATTGCAAAGAACAAAGGCACTGTCGTGAGCACATTCAACGGTATTGGCGCCTTTTGGTGGTACCTGCATTCGAAACCGGTCAGACAATAACTTAATTTTGGATCTTTAGCTTAAAGATCTTATGTGTGGTTACCTGCAAATCATCTTATGTTTCCTGAAGGGGTCTCCGAAATCGAGTTTGCTTTCGTGAGAGAGAGATGTGTCGCCTTCTTCCTCTTGATTGCCATACATGACAAGTGGATCTGATGCATTGGTGATATCATACACGTGCACTACAATCGCTTGGTTACCAGCAAGCTGACCGAGTAAATTCTCAACAAGAGACTCCACATCAAACGCGCCACCAAGGTACCTGCACTTCATATCTAAGCATCAATCTTTTACATGATCACACGCATAAACCAATCTCGAAAATCTCTGTTCTTTACATGATCACAGCATCAAACCCATCTTGAAATCTCAAATTATATCATCACACCCATAAACCGATCTTGAAATCTCAAAGGTATTTGATAAATGGGATTTAAGAACTTTACCCTGCAGTGGCTGCAATACGCTCTTGGACCGTCGGGTTTTCAGGAAGAGAAGATTTATAGACAGGGAAAGTCAACACAACTCCGAGATGGTGAGAAGCCAACAACCTAAAGGGGCTTGTCAAGACAGCTTTTCCGGTTTCTCTAGCTCGCAAAATGTTTTCACGATCCTCCTGCAAAAGGAGCAAAATTTCAGAATCTGTCTTGTAATGGTGGCTACCGAACCGAGATTATCGAAACCACAAGTGTTGGATAATGGTTATATTACTTCGCCTGACATCATATCGAGTGACTCAAGGTAAGAGACACTATCTTGAGAGAATATGACAGGAGCATACTCGTCCCTAACCGGTGAAGGCTCTTCTCTGTCCATTGTCTTTATAACCCAATTATGCTGACGCTCAAACATCTCCCTCTCAGAATTCACAACTTTTTCGGCGTAAGCCACTCCACTTAGCAACGGTCTCTCAAATGCTGTTCTTGCCGTGTATTCAGCAAACGTCTCCTGCAAAATTTCCCCACAAACCAGGGTAACGATTTTAATTTCCGTAACTTTTAAAGTAATTTTTTTGAAACCCAATCAAAGCTAAGAGCCAAAATTTCCCTTCATTTACTCAATAACCAAACATAGAGGGGGAAATTTCAAAAACTTCTGTTTCCGGGGAAAAAGTCAATTTTTCAATTATGAATCTAAGCAACTCGAAAGATGACCAAATCTCAAAATTTTCCCAAAAGCTTTGAGCTTTAATAGGCCACACACACTGACCTGATCGATTGCAGATGGATTCTTGTGGTAATGAAAAGTGGAGACAAGAATGGCCAAAGCATGAACATGATTAACACTAACACTAAATTGATCCTGCAACATTCTTGCTCTTTGATCACACATGCTCACCAAAACCTCTTCCCTTCTAATCTTGTTAGTATCATCCATCCACTGATAAATCCCTCTGCTTATAAACCCAACAATGATGATCCACAGAATCAAAGCTTTTGGCAACAATGCTCGATGTGCTTGTATGAAAGTTGACCCCTTTTTATTAACCATTTGATCGTTATTATTGTTCATCTTCACCGCCACTGAATGCTGAAGCTGTTGCTGCTGCTGCATCTTCGCGAAACCCATTAACCCAGAGCGCCAAAAATCTATTTTCCTGGGCTTTTCTGCCGAACTTAGAGCACCCTGTTGATAAAAATCGCTGCTTTTCACTGTCGAATCAGATGTTTCAGTGTTTCGTGGCTCCTTTTCTTCTGGGTTTTGTAATTCTTGATGATGCTTGTTGAGTGCCCAGTTCATATCTGAGCTACAAAAATGGAGAAAAACGAATGTTAGTGTGCCTTGCGCAGTCATATACTATATACATATAAGCATGCGTAGTGCTATGATTAGAATTTACCATAAACATTGTTTTGCGTGATTTTTCAATGGATTAAAAAGCAAAAACCCTAGAAACCTGAAAAAGGACAGGTTTTTGCAAATTCAAGAACCCAGAGAAAGAAAGAAAGAGGGAAAAAAAAAACAAATTTTCTCAACGCATGGTTCTCAAAAGAAGGAACTTTGCTCAGTTTCCGAAGGTTTCTCTACAGAGAAGAACTAAAATTCATTAAAAAAAAAATGTTTCACTAATTAATGTCAGAGAAATTATTAAACAACACACTAATCATAAGCTCTTTACAGGCGTGAATGTTATTGTTGTTTCTTCTCGGAACAAGAACACAGCTATGTTCACTGTCTCAAATCCAAACAAAAAAAATAAAACTTTATGAATTTAAAATTGGTTTCAAGACAAGCTTTGACCAAAGCAAGAAGGAACACAACGAAACACAACAGCAGAAGAACAACGAAGCACCAAAAAAAAACTAAAAAAAATAATAAAAGCCGAAATTTTCGAGAATCGCACATGGAGAAAGTTGCTGAATTTAAAAAAAAAAATTGATTTCATTACCTGTAATGAGTTGTGGAAGGATTGAACATTGCATTATTAAACCCTAAACCTCTTCTCATCACTTAACAGATTCAAATGTACGCCATTTCGAGCTCTCTTCTTCTTTCCTTTTTCTTTCTGCTTCTTTTTTTTATAGTTCCTTTTGTAAAATGAAATGAGATTTATTGCTTTTAAAAGTAAAAAATTGAATCGAATTTTTTAGATTTTCCCCAGATACGTTTCTCTCTCTGTCCCCGTCTATATCAGTTTTTGCTCTGAACTTCTTTTTCAGTTTTTTTTACTCTTTTTATCTCTCTGTAGCTCCTTTGTGTTTTCTCTCTCTAACTTGAGTCCAACTTTGAAGAAGAAAAGTTTTGGACTTTTTCTTAATTCCTCATGATATGATCCAACAAAAGTTATTTTAGCAAAATCTCCTCAAAATTATCATCATTATCAGAAATGGGAAATAATTACTGCCACACTTGGTTTATCTTATTGATTAAATTTTAAAGCACGAATTCTAACTGAAATATAATTAAAGATTACCCGACTTTTTTTTTTTTAAACCGAAGATTACCCGACTTAGCTGCCTCTACCAAATTAAATTAGCTTTTAAATAATATTGTGTTTATAATCAATGGAATTTTATTTTGAATAAATTTTAGTTAATGTTTTTTGTTCTTGTTATAATTTTGTTATTGTTATCAATGGATTATTCAACAAGATATTATGAATTAAAAAAAAAACCTCGCTTAACTTTTAACGTAAAACCTTTTATAATGTCTTAAATTTGTAAAATTAAGTAATTAGTTGCTTTCTTTACAATTTTAATAACTATTTCTCCGTCTCATACATAAACCAGATTTCTAAAATTAGAAGAAGAAAAAATAGAAGTTTTTTTTCTCTGAAAATAGAAGTTATGTTAAGAGAAAAAAAAAATACATTGGTGAGTGAGAGAGACTTTGTACGAAAGTCGCTATCGCATATCTTGGTGATAATGACATCGCGACAAAGCGCAGATCTGGCCCCAGTAGCACTTACCTGAAATACCACCATTCTAACCACGTAATTACGATACTGCCCCACTCGTTTCTTTTCTATAATGGGCCTGAGTCTTAAGCCCTTTGTTATACTTCCACGTGTAATCTTTAAGCAATGCATGAGTTGGTGCAAGGATTGTAGAATTCACAAAAATACAGTATGATGAATTAATTATCATCAGTCACATGACTTTATAAAACAATTTTATTTTAATATGTTTTTGCTAGTCAGAATGTAAAATTCAAAGATATTTAACTTTAGTACAAGACATTTTGATCCATTTATATTTTGGTACATGATTCAACTATTCACTAATGCTAAAAAAAATTACATTATATCTATAAATAAGCAGCAGTTTTTTTTTTATTAAATCGTGAGAGTTCTGAATTTTTGGCCTATAATTTTTTCGGTATTCGAAATTAGACTTTAGATATTTTAATTTAAAAAATAACTTTTTATACCACAGTTTATAAATTACCAGCAATTTTAGAGATGAGTTTTTCATAGACGAACATCTTGTTTAACCTAACAAGAAATCCAAAACAAAACAAACAAAAACACAACGTGTGAATATATTAGTCAATGCATTGAAAACTTATGTTTGAAAATTGAGAAGTGGGTCGACGAAAATATAAAATTTCGTATTAATAATTGTAATTTGATGGTTTATTTAGGGAAATGTCTTACGAAAAGTGGGTTGGCATTGACCAGTATTTCACCTTCTTTACAACTCAAGCCCTCTGCTATATTGATACGGTATACGGTAGGATGGACGTAAACTCTTCATATATAATAACANAAAAAAAAAAAAAAAAAAAACTTAGTATCACTATAAGTGGCGGTTTTAAAATCTTTCATGCATATTAAGAAATATCTTTGAATTTTTACTAAAGCTTAAATTAAGACATATATAAGTTTCTCTATATTTTATAGACTAAATAGAGATCCAAATAAACTAAATTGTTAATGCAAGAATTCGATTTCAAACAATTTATTGTAAACATGTCAAATAAAGATTTTTAACCAAAAAAAAAGCATGCCAAATAAAGATCTAAAAAGGTTAATATAGAGGTGATAACTAGTTTACTAATTTATTGTGAACAGTTTACTAGTTTTAATTATTCACAAAATATGTAAAAAGTAGAATATGTGGATTTAGTAGTACACAATGAGGAAAAAAAAGGTGTACCACAAAGGAAGTGGTGCCAAAAAATTGTGTTTGTGTCGGCCATGTGAGGATTCATGTTGACTTTATATCATTAGATCATTTCATGGCTACAAATTATCTTCTTCTATTTATATTTATAAGATTTTGTAACATGTTCTTTTCTTTTTTTTTACTCTCAAATTATGTTTTGGTCAAATGCTCGACAATCACTAAACTAAATCAATTAGTTGTATTTTGGTAAATTATGATCTATCTTGTAGTAAGGTGTTATAACTTTTAACAGTTCATACAAAGCGGTTATTACATAATTAAGTTTCATGGGTCGAAAAAGCAGACTAGCTAGCATAATCGTCAATTTCTCAAAGATTAAATAAACAATCACGATTTTAATAATTACTATCTCAATCAATCATAATTCAAAGTCCAATAGAATATTCTATAGAGATAAGATAAACTTCATTCATTAAATATCTTTTTTTTTTTTTGAAACCGTCATTAAATATCATATTATATGATAAACTATAATGATCACTCATAAATCAACATCGATCAATGATTCTTTGACCGATAAAAAGTTATTGTAATTAGGTGGGAAAAAACAAAGATTTCACACTCAAATGACACACAAAATATAAAATATACGTTTATCAACATTGTCCATGTAGCTAAACAACACACACGAAAATTTGGAGTTTCATAAATTAATGCTAAAACAGCGTCACGATCATTCAGAAATGAGATAAATTTACGAGTTCAATGTATTTAAATGTTATTAAAGGCTTCATTTTCCATCTTATACAAAATATTCTCTCCTTTATTATGTACGTTTTCCATTTTCTTGAAGAGAACTTCATGCAAGAAAATTAGACCTGAATAATGTATTTGTTTTCATAATTTCATTTTGTATCATAATTAATTTGATGAAGTGATACGATTTTAGTATTTTAAGTATTTTATATAGATATCTAACTGAAATAATTTAGTTTGTTTTGGGGGCGCTAAATACGTTATGCCCTTAACAAAGTCCTGGCTCTAAATATTTTGTTTGTTGGCCTGGTTATAATATTTTTAGTTTATTGCTAATGCTACCTCTCAGAAAAAAAAANTGTTTAAAATTTTTTTTTTTTTTTGTAAAGTCCCCCCCCCAAAAAAAAAAAAAAAAAAAAAAAAAACCTCCACGACTTAAGTAAGTATTTGGGCTTCACATAAGATTTTATCATTGGGTAGCGATCTATTACTAACGTTATTGGGCTGGGCCGGTTTGGAAATTTATCAGTCTGTTATTTAGCAACTACTACCTCCGTTTCAATATAAATGATGTTTTAGAAGATTTTTTTTGTTTCAAATTAAGTGATGTTTTGTAGTTTCTATGCAAAATTTAAATGTATTTGACTTTTTTGACCAATGAAATAATGCTGAGTATTTTTTCATTAGTTGAATTTGTTGTAGTTAATGATATTTTTTAAAAAAAGAGGTAAATTAAATGAAGAATTTGTGTTTTCTTAATAGGTGTGCAAAAAGCTTAAACATCACTTATTATGAAACAGAGGGAGTATCAATCTTAGTTAGCACGTGAGTGTTAATTAAATTAAATAAATAAGACGAGCACATGCAGACGAAAGTAAAGTCAACGCCTAATAGCAGAGTTTCGCGGCTGCTTATAATGGCAAGTTGGATTCGAACACGTAAGTAGTTGACTTTTGTTTTACCCATAATAATTCATACTACTAAGATGGTTAATTTTGATTTATCTGCTTGTTTTGATTGAGGGACATTAGAAAATTATTGATCGTATTATCTAAATAAATCGAATTATCTATACTTACTTTTTTATGCAGATATAAATAACTGTTTGTTTTACTTTTTATCGAGAAAAAACAAACGGCGTCTAGTGATTCGTGCGAACATTTCGAAAATGTAAATTTCGTTATCTTTTTGCTATTTAAATTATACAAAAAACCTTAATTTATATGTATTTTGTATTTTTTTTTAATTCGTACGTTAGTTTTGTAGAGTTAATAAGACATAACTACCCCCACGTTCTTACAATATTTTCGTTTTTGCCGTTAGTGTCCACCAAAATCCAAAACCTTTTTCTCACCATTACCGAGCAGTAAAGTCACTCACTTTCTTTCTCTCTGTAACTCACGCCATGATCGGAGACAAAGACAAAGATATCGCCGGCGACGGAGAGAGCTCCCGAACCAAACCATCGAAGCCCAGATTTGCCCACCTAAACGGCGAAAACGATGGAAAAGGAATCGATTTTCTCAGCGTCCGATCCAATAATCATCTCGATGGGTTTTCTTCTAAATCCGGCAGATTAGGAAACGAGCTTACTCTCAGCTATCTCTGCGAAAACCGTGAGTTTTCCGGCAAAATCTCGGAAATTCCAAGTCAAAAGGGGAAAGAAATCGCGATTTCGGAGAATTTAAGCCACGACGACAAATGGGTCGAAAGGGATTTCTTAAATTTGGGAGAAATTGATCCGAATTCTTCTAAAAGGAAGATTCAGGAGGAAGAAGATGAAGCCATGGAAGAGAATCACAAGAAGAGTAAATTGGAAACCCTAAATCTCTCTTTAGCTCTTCCCGACGTTTCTCTTTCTTTAACAGCTTCAAACGGCGTGAAGAGGCCGAAACCGACGACGAGCGAACGGACAACGACGACGTTTTCCAACGATTTCACGGCGGCGATGTCTTACTCAAACTCTCACCCGTTCTCTCACAACCCTAGCTGCTCAATGACCCGAAATTCCACTGATTTCGACTGCTCCGACCAGATTTGGTGCGCCGGCGAAGGAACCAACGGTTCAGTTCACAGCCGATTCAGACCGGTCGGCGACGGCGTTTCGCTGCTGACGAGCAACCCTAGCCTCGTCGGAAAACCCACCACCTCCGATCACTCCTTCTTCCCTTCTGATTTACCCGCACGACCGCGCGTGGACGTCACGCGACCCGTAGACGATTCTTCGATTAAGAGAGAGTTGCCTGATTCGGGAGCGGATAATGTATCGGAGAGGTTTCTCTACGACGTCGTATCGAAGTCGATTTCTTCGGTGGCGTTGATGATCCAGGGGATGGCTGAGGAAACGTTAGAGTCGGCGAAAGAGTACTTAAGGAACTTAATCGATTCTTCTTCTTCTTCGTCGGAGAAGCTGACGAATCTTCAGAAGCATCTCGACAGAAGATCTAACGATCTCACAAAAGAGACGCTTTCGAAATGCGTCAAGGATCAATTAGACATCTTAGTAGCTGTAAGAACAGGACTCAAGTACTTCCTCTCTGGTAAGATCCGAATCCCTATGAACGAGCTCGTGGAGATCTTTCTCTTCTTGAGATGTCGGAATGTGAATTGCAAGTCTCTTCTACCTGTTGATGATTGTGAATGCAAAATCTGCTCGAACAACAAAGGATTCTGTAGTTCTTGTATGTGTCCGGTTTGTCTGAAATTCGATTCCGCTAGTAATACGTGTAGCTGGGTTGGGTGTGATGTGTGTTCGCATTGGTGTCACGCTGCGTGTGGGATTCAGAAGAATCTGATTAAACCGGGGCTGAGTTTGAAAGGTCCTCGAGGTAAAACCGAGATACTGTTCCATTGCATTGGGTGTGGTCACAAATCAGAGATGTTTGGATTCGTTAAGGATGTGTTTGTGTGTTGCGCTAAGAACTGGGGACACGAAACGCTGGTCAAGGAGCTCGTTTGCGTGGCGAAGATTTTCCGAGGTAGTGATGATGCGAAAGGGAAAGAATTGTATCGTAAAGCGGATGAAATAGTAAAGAGGTTAGAGAGTAAACGGATTTCTCCTCCTGATGCCTGTAACTTGATCATCCAGTTCTTCAACTGTAAGTTCTCGATTTCACTTCAGTTCTTTATACTTGTGGTTTCAGAATTATGTTCTTGTCTTGTCTGAACTGATGGGTCGTTGTCTATATGGTGAAAGTTTGATTCTTTGACCCAAAAAACGAAGATTTTTCAACCTAAGATGAGATTCTGTCTTATCTATATTGATGGGTAATTAGCAAATTTGGGGAAAAAGTTTTAAGACTTTAAACCATAAAAGTATAAAGATCATAAAATCTAGAACATATTTTGCTCAGATTTATCAGCTAATTTGGACAGGTGTGGGAGAAAGTTTGGAACTTTTTAATCCAGAACAAATGCTCTGTCATTCTGTCTTTTAGACCTGATGCTTAATTCGAAATGAGATTGTAAACCTAACATGAGATTCTCTCTACTTGTATAATTAGCAAATTGGGGAAAAAATTTAGACTTGTAACCCTTAAACTATGAAGATTATAAACTCTAGAGCATTTTATTCAGAATTAATGGTTAATACGGGTAAAGTTTGAAACTTTTTAATCCGAAACAAAGCCTTTGTGTTAGACCCAATGCTTAAGCTTGTTTCTTTTTCTTTCTCTTGTCACAAATCTAGCAGATGCAGAGTCGGTAGCGGAATTCCCGGTATCAAGCATGACGTCAAAAGATCTAACCTTAGCAGAAACCAACTACGGAAAAGACGAAGCATCGGTGACACCTTCAACATCATCAGCTTTTGCTGCTACTAAGGAACAGCAGAAGAACAAAAGCTCTGTCTTAACCGATGTCCATCGTTTCGACAGCTTAGAGAGTATGGTGAGAATCAAGGAAGCGGAATCAAGAATGTTCCAGAAGAGAGCGGACGAGGCGAGGAGTGAAGCAGAGAGTTTCAAAAGAGTGATTCAGATGAAGGCAGAGAAGATGGAGGAGGAGTACACAGAGAAGCTATCGCTGTTGTGTTTGCAGGAGACAGAAGAGCGACGGAGGAAGAAATTGGAAGAGCTCAAGGGTCTTGAAAACGCACATTGTGACTATAAGAACATGAAGGTGAGAATGGAAGCTGAGATTGCTGGATTGTTGAAGAGAATGGAAGTTACAAGACAACAATATGTCTGAAGAAATTTGCAAAAACAAAGACTTTAAACCAAAATGTTCATCGTCTTTGTTTCTATTTGTTGTCTAATGGTGGAGATATTGAGAGTGATGACGAATTTTGTGTAATTTACTAATTAGATTCCGTACTGTAGTATACATTTTTGGATCTTTAACTTCGGTTCTTTCGGAAAACAAAATGTTAATATATGTATTTTTATCATCTATAGAGTTTCATGGTATTTTATTTAGGTAATTAGGTGTTTCACAAAAATTAAAATTATGAAAGTTTTGAGTTTTCAATTAAGCAAATGGTCTTCACTTTCAAAACAAAAATCCATCTCCCAATAGTTCCTTCCTTGAATGGATTTGATGGTTTTAAAATCGTAAAAGGCTTTAGATAATCTTTCTCTCAAAATTTGGAACGTATGGGCCAAAGATCCATACCGAAGTAAATATCGAATCGAAAATGATGGCCAATGTTTTATACCTACTTACGGCATTATAGATGACACTGCACCAATTCTATTTCGTCTAAAAATCTTATTTGATAATTTTTTTTTTTGCATGAAAATAAATATGTAAAAATGTATTACAAAATTTATAACTTATATTTTATATACGTAACATTTTATCTGGAATGGCAAATTTAGGTGCAGTAAATGCTATTTTCAGAATTGATATAACAATGAATAATATTTTGTTTTGAAAATGATATAAAAATGTAGTTGTAGTTATCAAAAATTCATTGTTGCAAGAAAAATTAATAAAATACTTGAAAACGAACTATATTTTCTAAGTTATTCTTATAATAAACCGATAAAAATATATTAAAAAGAAGTGTAAATTTGCATAAAATTTTACAAAACTTCGCTATGTATACTAGAACAATAATTGAAAGCCTCAAAGTCAAATATATGTGAAACAGACAAAATAGCTTGTCTTCATTTGTTAAACTAACCGAACCTAAAACTTTTTTTTTATCAATATGAATGTAAACCATAGAAACAACAGATTTAACATATAAATTGTTGTTTAATGATGATATATAATTTACCAGTAATATGTAAATTTTAAAGATGCTATTTTTTTTTGTCGGCGTTTAAAGATGCTAATTAATAATATATAATATTGATAAAGGGAAAGTGGTTTTTTAGCGGTTTAAGCGTTATGGTGACTTACAGTGGTTGTCACTGTATTTGCCACAATTCTCAAAGCACTCCTCTCAGTTTTCTAGTGCCTTTGTTAATCATTTTCTTTCCGAAGACAAACTCATTTTAATCTTTTTATTTTCTTATAAAAATGATTAAAAAAGCTTCCCGTAGAATGAATAAATGTTTTTTTGTCTTTGTTAATTTATTTTAAAATAAATTGGATTCGTTTATTTTAACCAGAAGATTTTGTCAGCTAAGAACTCGAATCATGGCCATTTAACTCTAAAGTATTTTTTTTTAATTATTAGACTATCATAATTAGTTAAATTTGATTTTTAATAAATGAAATAATATGAGAACTAAACTATACTAATCTTCTAAATGTATAGAATTTTGTGTCGATGAACAGGTTTTTTTTGGGTTAAATTCGATGAACAGGTTTGTACTGAACAAAAAAAAAACAAATTTTAACAACAGATATACGTAAATTGGATGGTTTACTTAATTACTTTTTCGCTTTTAATATTTATACGTGTTCATATGATATATATTAATCATTTGTTAAATGATCAATTATTTTGTTTACGAAATCATCAGCTACTGCTACAACCACACTAATTGCACTAAATCTTATCATCATCTTTGAAATATTAGGAAAATAATAATGAAGTTAAATAATCCGCCTAATAGTTTGGTCAGCTGCATATACTTTCCTCTTTTTTTTTTCTTGGTAAATTGATATTTTGTCAACTGCTCTCTCTAATTTATTTTTCCTCAAGTTCTCTAATTTTTGAAATGAAAAATGTGTTTCTAAATGTCTAAATTTATTACATA
This sequence comes from Kernera saxatilis, assembly GCA_900406395.1. Taxonomy (NCBI): domain Eukaryota; kingdom Viridiplantae; phylum Streptophyta; class Magnoliopsida; order Brassicales; family Brassicaceae; genus Kernera; species Kernera saxatilis. Next base: position 11,725 of record OVAY01001262.1, on the reverse strand, counting down.
ATAAAAATACAATGTTTTTACTCTACAAAAAAAAAACAAATTCAATCGTTGATACAATATTTTTTCACTTAACCGTCTCCCAGTCCATTAAATTCATACAATTTTAAAATCATTCAAGTATACTGTACATTCTATAATTTGTGTCCAAGACTTTGTGGTCAGGTGGTAAAGAGATGGGCATGAGACATCAACACGTTTTAGGTTTGATCCATCTGCTACGTGAAACTACAACACATTGTTTCTGGATATCCACACGGACAGTGGTGGATCTATAAATTTTTTTTATCGGAGGCGGAATATATACAAATAAAACTAATATAAAAGAGAAAATCGTAAGCAAAATAATTTTTTTTAACGAAAAACAACATATTGTAAGTATATTTGCAAGTTTTTACTGAATTTGTATTTTGAATAATTATACTAGCACATCTGCTTTGTTTATTCATTTCTTGAGGTCATAAACAAGTTTTTTTAAGAATGTGCACGTATGAGTTATAAGAAAATATTACAAACCTATTACATTATGTTTATTTTTTTTTTTTTTAGTTTTACAATATAAGAGATATACGATAGTCAATATAAAAATATATTTTGATAGAATTTTCAAGTTCAGTAAACTACTATAAAAAATGAAATCCAACATGTAAAATAACCAAAAGAAATTCCAAAGTATATATGTGAGGGACATACAAATATGTTATGATTTAGTGAAGATTATACTATTAATGACTTTATATTGCTTTTTGATCTCATAAAGACAAAAACGAATTTAAACAGAAAAAGGAAATAAATGTTTTATGTGAAAAATGTTGAAAACAAAAATTGAAACAGAGGCAACCAATATATTTGACTGGAGGCATTGAATGAAATTAATAATAGCTACAACAGATTTTCTTAATTTTATGGGAGGCAGTTGCCCCTGTTACTCCTCAATTAGATCCATCCATGTACATGAATATGAATCTCTGCTTTCGGATTCATTTGTATATTCAGAGAGAAAGTCTATTCATAAACTGCACATTCTTCAGGATATTAATTTAAACTCCTCCATGGAATTTACTCTTAAATTAAAAAAAAAAAAAAAGTGTTGCCCTTTGTTAGGCTGCACGAACCCATCGTCATCAGAGGTGTTGCCCTATTTAAGAAGGTACTTTCGACTAATCACGATGACATGAAAAAATTCGTACATAAAAATAAATAAACTATAAGATGCATATTCGAACTTTGAGGATTGATGTTTTGACTCTTAGGACATTCAATGGACCCATTGGTGTCTTTGGTCCACACGAGCTATATTTCAAGGTATGGATAAGATAAACAACTTTTTTCATTTATAAAATTATAGTAATTATTTGTTTTTATGAAGAGGAGCTCCTTCATTTATTATATTTTGGAATCAATTATGCTTTCTTCATTTTTTTTTTCTTTTTCAAAATCAAAATCGTCACGAGGGTTGGGGACTTGGGATATTGCCACAACAATGGTTCGAAAGAGATGACGTGGCAATTAGGTCGAGACAAATTCACATCCACAAAAACAATATAAACAGTCTATCCATAATACGACTTAACACTTATCTTAGCTGTCTATATCTCTACCAAATATTTTATTTCATTTAAGTTACTTGCACGTAACTCCAACTCCCAACAGCGACATTATCATGTTTATAAATGATACTTTATTTATATTGACATAAGAAACAACAAGTCACGGTATATATATATCGAGATTATATTTTCCAATATTTCGAAATAGATAATCTATAGATATTTCATATAGTTTTTTTTTTGATCATATAGCGTAAAGCCGTAAACGCATCGTACAATTGGTTCGAACATGAAAATAACCCATCGTTATATCGGGTTATATAATTTCACGTGAGAGTTGAGACCAAGACAAAAAAAAAAAACCGCTGGCTTTATATAACAAACCCTTTATATAAATACTTCTATAACAGTAATTTAAGAACAAAACCCTTATATCAGTAATTCACTTTGACAAACCAGATAGTCACACCGATGACAGCACGTGCGGTTGCGAAATCGTTCCAATTAATTTTATTTTCGAAAACAAAAAACAATTGATTTGCTATGGGATCATCCAAAAATGATGAACCCTACTGCTTAATTATAACTCTTGATCCACTAGCACTCGGCCACTTACATAAAGAAGCAAAAAAGAAACTACAAGCAAGCCGATATTAATAAGTTAAATGAAATTTTTTTTTTTTGGTCAAATCAAGATCCTTATCTTCGATTATAAGCAACTAAATGAAATCCGCCATGGAGCGCCAACAAAAATGTAAAACCATATATAAGCTCGCTATTACATCAAACGCATTATTTTTTTTTTAATATGTTTTATAACTAACAAGAAAACCATATATAACTGAGAAAATTAATAAAACTTTTACCAAAAATAAAAATAAAAATACTAATATAGGCGAAATTATAGTATATATATTTTTTTACTTTTTGATAATATTTTTAGCATAATAAGTCTTTTTTTTAATGATTATGATGGGTTTGGATCTTCAATCTTAATTTTTATAGGCCCGGGATTAATCTGCGTTAATATTGAAACATGACTTAAAGCATCTATTCCAACAGGGATTAAACTAAAAGCATAACAAACTTCTTCGAAAATAAATTATTAGTAAAGAATAATTTTTCTACTTCGATTCTTGATTGGGAGAGAAATAACTGTTTTCCAAGAGGGATGTATGGATTCGGTCAAAGACTTATTTGAAAAAAAAAAACAATAATAGTTTTGCAAAAATATTATCTGCTTAAATTTTACGATATAGGTGATTATGATATCTTTTTATTACCTAAATAGTATCCTTTTGGATGCATTGAGTCTCTAAAAGCTCAAAACTATCTCCACAACGTTTAGTTAAGTCTTGAATTTTAGCTATGAATCTTTGATAGATGCTATTGTGTATAAAGAGATTACTTATCATTAGATATTATAATTACTCAATTTATGTATCATTTTGCGCCGAAGGATTGCATTGTATGTTGTAGTGTCGGGAATATATGATGAGAAACGGACCTACGAAGAAAGAACCAAAATTCTTCAGAAAAAATAAACAAGTATTTATTAATCTAGTGTAATGTGTATGTGTATATATGCTCTATTTGTTATTGAAGAAATCGCACCCCACCATGGTACATACCTTTTGGCGTCATTGCCATTGCCCATTGGTTCGGCGGAATCTAATGATTTAAAATCCATCCACTTGCATAATATACAGAGAGAGAGAGAGGCATTGCATTCATATAATGTATTTTTGTGCAGTAGAACGATATATCTAATTAATACTTACACAACCAAAGAAAAAAAAAACTCGTGTATAGAGCCGATTCTTCCTTTTCAAATTTTGACGCTCTTAACATGAGAAAATACTGAGTTTATAAGTTAAATTGTTATTGTTCAATGCTCATATATATAAAAATGACAAATATATCAGGATGGTTAACTTAAACAAAAAAAAAAAATATATATAATATCGGTAAGTACAATATTAGAGTCAAATAATTTTGAGTATATGAGCTCCTTATCCTAAATTCTTTCTAGTTAAATTTTTGTTTTTTGCTAGTTTATGATAAACCGTTGAAGAGAAACACCAATCACCATTTTCTTACATTAGCGACTATTTAAAGACAATAGTATATATGATCAGGAACATGTTAGCTAAATACAAAGCAATAATTATTCACATGATGCACTATGTAATATTGCTCTCGATTAAGATATATAATCACATGGTTATTGCTCTATCATTTGTCGTTTGTGTGTATTTTTGTAGCTAAATATATACTAATATACAGCCACGAATATTATATCAAACTACACACCACAATAGAAATTGGTGAATCCAACTATGTCGGATATATGAAGTTTTTCAACAAATATTCACTGGTAATTTTTTATAAAATTAACAAAATATAAAATTTGAAACGTCTCTTTTAAATAAACGCTTTATAGTATTTTTATAGAAGACAGTGATTTATTTGAATTAACATTTCACCAGATGAAACAAAAAACAAAAAACGCTTTAGTATTTTATAGAATCGGCATTCGGCAGTGTTTTTTTTTCATAAAATTTTCAAGTTAGTGTTGTAACGTTATACAAATTGTTCTTTTGTCAAAAAAAAAAACGTTATACAAATTGTAACAAAAACAAAAAATGTCTCGCAATAAGACAAAGACGTTGGTTGTAAGCAAGTGGGAGAATCCAACGGAGACAGGTAATATGACTTCTCTGACAGGGGTATTTCGGTCATCTTCAATTTTATTGACAATAAAACAAGTGGCACAATATTCATTAATCATTATCATCTACTCTTCTACTTAAATTAAAGAAGATACAAGTGGAATGAATTTCACTAATCAAACTAATATTCTACCCAATATAATCTGTCCTCGTGTGCGTAATAAACTGTGCACAATTTTGTAAATTAGTTATATTTGCTAAATATAAGTCATATTGTATATAATAGAGTTTGAACTTTGAATGGTAGGTGACACAACCACAACAACTGCACTAGGTTATTCGTAAAATGTTTTGTGGCTGGTGGTACAAGTGAATTTAACTGCGCTTAAGTGATTATTTTGGTAAAACAAAAAAAAAATCGTATTTAATTAGGCGTGCTGGATTTTTCTTTTTAAAATCAAAGAAATGTCTATTTTGTTTTACAAAAATTGAAAAGTCACCGGTTGGAATAGTTATATAAATACAATTTTTCTGTCATTAAAAAAAATAGTTATTAGAATTTGATCACTCAAACTATGTTTTGTTACGTTTCTTTTCTTCATTTGTTTTACCCGTTTGTGTTAATTTAAGCATTATTCAAATTGTTTAGATTATAGGCTAAAAATCCAAAATTTCCTATTTAAAAGAAAAGAGAGCTTGGAACGTCAATGTACCTCGTTTTTATACATCATTTTGATCTTTAAATGGGATATGAATTAAAATTAATGGTAAATTCTTTAGGTGAAGGCATAAAACCCAAATCTAATTAAGCCGTCGGATCTAAAAAAGTTTTTTTTTTGTTTTTGTTTCCAAAAATGAGAGTATAAGACCGCCATGCAGATATCAATGGTTGTGATTCGCCCTGACGAGAGATTGATCCGTGTGGATTAGACCCATGCAAAAACCTCACGTGAATATGCCACATTGGGATCTTTCAATTTTTAGATTCACATGTGCTCATGCTAAATCGCGCACACGTTAGTCTGAAGTGCTTTTCTTCCACTAAATTGCGCTTATCAGACTAGTTGTTTCGATGACCGTTGTAACCTTCTCTAGATAAATATAATACGAAAAGAAGTATTTCCCTATCCACCAAATATGAAACAAAAATAATAATTCTAACAAAGTTTTTAATGGTAATTATTACCACTGAGAAAATAATTATTATTATTTTATTTACGCGTGAAGTATTGGACCCCTCTTAACAAAGAAGATCGAATTAACGGCGTTAACGTTGCCGTTTATTGCGCTGCAGGCTATTTTATATACGTGTTCGTTAATAGGATATCTTAGCGGGACCCGTTAGAGATCAACGGCTATTATGTGCTGACGTGGAAGACATGTGTCTGTCCTTGTCAGCTTTTCTACTATAATAATGCGTAACATATTGATATATTATTGATGTATGTGTTAAAAGTATAATTTCTTTTTTTTGAGATAAAGAAAAAGTATAATTTCTGTTATATTATAAAATTACAAATGCGTATTTAAAGAAAGTTGGCCACACCTAATATTTTTTAAGTATACGATTAGATATTAGTTATTTTTTTTTTTTTTAGTTTTAACTAATAGAGATAATTTAAGAAATTTTTACACAAATTTTGCTTTTAAAAAACAAAGTATCTGAAAAAATGTAAAATATTTGATATTATACAAAATATAATATCGAAATACATGTTAGCATATAATTTTCATATTTATATGTGAAAGATCATATGTTTACAAAACAAACGAAATAGTTTTGTTTATGTCAAGTTGTCCAAGTTTCTTATACCTCATGTATTTTTATGATCTTGTAAACGTTTGAATATATCAATGAAATAAAGTTTTAAAAAAACATAGTGTTTTTTTTTAAACAATGATAATATGTTTTCGTTTCAAGTTGATAAAATAATGTTGAAATTTTTTATTTTGTAAAATAATAATTTTAAATATCATTTAAAAGAATTTTCAATAATTTTATATAAAAAAACTTAAATTTTTTTTTATTTTTTAAAAAAGATCTAATATTTTTTTTTGTTTTGATGTCCAACAAATTTTGAGCCGGTCCCGATATTATGCTTATAGTAAGACAAAAACAAATTTCTAAAGTATGATAATTGAGTTTATTAAATTAAAATAAATAAATAAATAGACTGTAAAACAATTAAAACACGATTCAGTTTCTTTCAACATCCATAAATTTCAAAACCTTCATTAAAAAAAAAACAAGTATATTCATAGTCTCTAATGATTTCTAATTTAAATTTACATCCGACACGGGATATTTGGTTAAGGTAGTGGGCCCCATCTTTTTAACGCTGCTAATTAACGTCGGCAGTGTTTCGTACCGACCGTTTTCTTTGAGCATTCATTGGCACAGAGCCGCGGCGCCAAACGTTGCGTTTTTGGCCTCCCGCTCCAGACGTTACTTTGCCACGTGTCTATCTTTAAGACCCGCGTTTTCTTCACGCGTTTCTCATTTGATTGAGCCGCGATTGTTTGTTTTTATTTTGTATTTACTGTTGCAATTGCAAATGTCTTATTGTCCTCTCCGTGTCAGACTTATTTACGGAAATACCACTAGTTAGGTGTTTCTCAAATAATGGCCGTTTAAATTAAATCAACACAGAGGGGTAAATCCGAGAATGTGTATCATCAGGGACGGTGTATTGGGGCGGCTAAACCAATCCGACTTTTATTTTCTCCGTTATGCGCTTTATGGGAAATTTCAATTAATTAAAAGCTAATTAAATATTGAAAATTCAATGATACGCCTTTTATTTTTGACCCCGAAAGTCTCGAAATATATTGTTTTTTAAACCCTAATGATTCACCTTTTCTTAAAATGTACCCCGTTTGTCTTCGAGGAGAGATCTCTGGTCCTCAGCTTTTTATACACAACTCAAATTTATATTCTTTTCTTTTCGGTTTGCATTATGATCTCAGTTTTTTTGCACTTTATCCCTCCTCAAAGAAACCTCTACATTACAACACATCAAAAAAAAAACGCAAACAAGAACAATTTGAATGGATTTTCATAATAATGATTATACCACGCGGCGATTTATTCATTTATACCATTTCAGATTTTGTAAGAATATTATTTATTTGACATTTTTGCTTACAGAATTTGTTATCTCCGATATATATTTGTTTTTTTTTTTTTTTATAAATGAAGTATTGGTTGAATAGAGCTGACACAGCACCTGTGACTATTTGTCTGGACACATGTGTAAGAAGCAAATCCCCTCATGCTTTCTTGCTACTCTTGTTTTTCTCTCGTCGTCTTTTATATATCGATATTATATATTTGTATATGTGTATATATGTTTTCTCTTCATTTTCAAAGCTTTATTATCATTTTTTTAGTATTTAAGATTTAACTCTCATATGGGCTAAATGTATATTTTCGTCTGAAAAGTAAAAGAAAGTGAATATGCACAAAATAAATAATTATGCCAATGCTTTAGGATCATTACTACCAGTACCAAATTTAAATTTTTCAATTACTTTTTTTCCGACTGTATCCACATTCTAGGGTCATCAATTATGACACGGATCTAGCGTCATTAATGTTATTGCGAGGCTAAATTGTCAATTTTTTGATTAATGAGTATAACTACTTCTAACATGATAATTATCGAATAAATAAATGACAAAATCTTTATAAAGAACACTTTTTCACTCTATATAATTATATATTTAATAGAAGAAAATTAGGAAATGCTGTTAAAAAGGAAGAAGATTAGGAAGTAAGTTTGTTTATTATAGTAAACCAAAAATATAATTTATTTATGTTCTGCAAAATCTTTTTTAGTTCAAATTCTTAAAATAACCCTGAATAGCGAATAGAATATAATTCACAAAAATTTAGCAATAGTATCCAATTATATCCCAAAGATATAAAATACTGTAATCAATTTACGATTTTAAATTATACAGTATTCGTTAAAGATCTTGTGCCTCGTATTGTCACCGCGTAAAATAAAAACAAATTAAAAGGAATTATGGAAAGAAAAATAATTTCAAAATTTTTGTAAATCGAAAATATAAACCACCCAAAGCCAGTTGGAAACCTCATATTCATTTTCTCTTTCTTTCATTAGCCTTTCGTCTCCTCTCTCTCTAAACCTCCATAGCTTTACTACGCAAGCTATATTATCTCTTTACTCCTATCTTTCTCTAAAAGCTTTTCAATTTATATACACACTGAAGCGTTTAGTACTAAATAAACGAATTAAAAATGGAAGCTTTGTGTCGTTTCTTGGTTTTCATGTCTCTGTTCTCCGGTTTAGTTTCTGGATTTGCTCTGCAAAACCTTCCAATCACATCGTTTGAAGAAGGCTACACGCAACTTTTCGGTGACAAGAACTTGTTTGTTCATAAAGACGGCAAATCTGTCCGGTTAACGCTCGATGAAAGGACCGGTAAGGTCTTAATCTTCCTCTGTTATCTCGTTTCCTGATCTTTTCTTTTTCTCTCGGTTTAGTGATGATTTGATTTGATTTTTTTGCAGGTTCTGGGTTTGTCTCAAATGATCTTTACTTACATGGGTTCTTCAGTGCTTCAATCAAATTACCTTCTGATTATTCAGCTGGAGTTGTTGTTGCCTTTTATGTAAGTTAAAACCCCTAACAAAATCTCTTCCTTCTCTAGCCAGATTTCACCATATTTAGCATAAACTCACAGTTTTAAGCTCTTGGGTGTGATTAGAACTAGTCAATTAAGGATCTTTTTCTCATAAATATGTTTAATTTCACTATTGATTTGGATTAGGGTCTTGGTAAACTTTATGATTTTTTTGTTGTGATTTGTTATTTTTAGATGTCAAATGGAGATATGTATGAGAAGAACCATGATGAGATAGATTTTGAGTTTCTTGGTAACATCAGAGGAAAAGAATGGAGGATTCAGACAAACATTTACGGTAATGGAAGCACTCATTTGGGAAGAGAAGAGAGATATAATCTCTGGTTTGATCCAACTGAAGATTTTCATCGATACAGTATCCTCTGGTCTGATTCTCACATCATGTAAGTAAAAAAAAAAAAAAAATTCTTAAAATCATTCTCTATGTTTGTTTGGTGCTATTAAATCAAAAACCTTAGAATCTTGAAAGGAAGTTAGGTTCTTGACCCCATTTGATTTAATTTCTTTTGGGATTCAATAATGTCATCTTCTATTTAAGGAAACCCAAGTGGGGTTTAATGTTTGGGGGGATCTTTTGGTTTTCTTTTATGCTCAATTTTCTTGGTGGATTTTAATTTTTTCCTTCTTGTGGAAAGTTTTGTGATGCTTGGGACATCATTTGCTTTTGGTTGTATTGTTCCTGTCAGTTTCAAGTTTGTGAACCCCAAAAATGGATTACAGCTTTCGATTTTTGGCATCAACAAAGACCCCATACAGAGTGTGTTTTCCTTTGGGGGTCCAAATCAAGTTGAGAATCTTTACTTAGTTCATCAAAAGCTGGAATTTTATGCCAAAATGTCATCTTTTTTAAGTTAAAAATTTCTGGGTATTTATCAAAATCGTAATTTTGTTTTCCCCCAAAATTGGCATCAATGAGTCATACAGAATCTACCACAGATGTAACTTTTGCTAAAAATGTTTATCTTTTTTGGACAATTAATCTTTTTCAGTTTACTGAACAAAATTGTAAATTTGTTTTGGATATGCAGATTTTATGTAGACAATGTCCCTATCAGAGAAGTGAAGCGAACAGCGTCAATGGGCGGTGACTTCCCGTCAAAGCCGATGTCTCTCTACACAACAATATGGGATGGTTCTAAATGGGCGACCAACGGTGGCAAGTACGGTGTAAATTACAAATATGCCCCTTACATCGCACGGTTCTCTGACCTAGTCCTTCACGGCTGTGCCGTGGACCCAATCGAGCAGTTTCCCAAGTGTGACGAAGGAGTGGCCGAGGATATCCGGGCCGCGCAAGAGATCACACCGTCGCAGAGGGGTAAAATGGACATTTTCAGGCGGAAACACATGACTTACTCGTACTGCTATGATCGGACAAGGTACAAGGTTGCATTACCGGAGTGCGTGGTGAATCCCGCAGAGGCTCAACGTCTTAGGGTTTATGATCCGGTCACGTTTGGTGGAATTCCGAGGCGCCACCGCAATGGAAAACACCGGAGCAAGAGAAGCCGGATTGATGGAACAGAGTCGATATAATATATAGTCAATAATATTATGGTGTTGGATGAGATTTGAGGAGGGGGGTTTCTATAATAAGTCCATATATTGGTATTTATGATTCAATGCATTTTCACAGTTAGAGGGGGCATTTTTGTCATTTGTTGCTTGTATATGTATATGAAAAAAGAAAATAATTGATTTTTTTTTATATTTGAGAGATTTGGAGTTTGGACACTTATATGATAAAAGTGTATTTCTTGTTTATGTGAATAGTTCCGTTTACGAATATTTGCGTTGTAATATCAACTTTCTTGGATATTATATTGTCGTTTTCTTGGTGTATCGACGATCTTGAATTTATTTAATTCAATTTTTGTGACGAAAGTTTTGTCTCTCTTGACTCTTGTACTTGTTTTATTCAAATGGGTCCAATGAATATTATTCGGTTTAATTTTGTGTGGCCATGTTCATGCACATATGACATATGCCCACATGCAATGACAATGTAAATAATCATTAGCCCGGGGTCTTAAAGCATACGGAAAAGAAGTCATGAATCATAATTTTAGGATACAAATATTTTAAACCCTTGAGAAAATTTTGGATGAGTTTTTTTTAAATTAAGAAAAATAAGCATAATTTTGCATGAGATATCCAAAAACGGACTGACACAAATTTCGAGCTAAGTAAACAATATTTGGTTGTTTAGAGTTTGGTTCGAATTGATAAAATCATCAACAAACTTTTGAAAAAAAAAATGATGAACAAAACAATTTCGGCTTAGCTCATTTACGTTGTTGGATTTTGCATTTTAGGGACCATCAGAGAGATAAAAGTGGCTTTTGATAGATTGATGAGAGTTTATGAATTGGAAGAATATTGTATTGACTTTCGTAGGAATGAATGTATATAGTAGATACATTTATATAGGAAATGAATTAACCTAATTATCTAACTAATAGAATCACATTAACATAAATACAAATCTTTAAAATATATATTCACAATATTCTCAATAATGTCATGGATCTTCTAGATCCTTCTATATGCCCCTTCAAGCTCAAGGCGATGATGGAGAAAAACGAAATAGCGGCTTGAAATTGACAATAAATTCCTAGAGTAGATGATGGAGAGCGGTAGAGAAAGATGAAGTGCGGCGGCGAAAAGTGTGATGGTGAGGCGGTGGAGTTGACGGTGATGGAAAGTTATATTTGTTGGTGATGATGCGACGGAAACGGCATATCTGGGAGAGTTGTTGTGATAACGAGGTGGAGATGTGAATATTTTTTTTTTTTTTTTTTTAATAAATGGATTTAAGGATTTCTCATGAAACGG
>OVAY01001261.1:0-28856 GCA_900406395.1 Kernera saxatilis | reverse complement strand
TATGGCGTTTCCATGGTACATCGTTGTTTTCGACACTTGACACACGCAAAATATACTTTACTCCTTCGAGTGTATACTTTAGAGACAATTGATCTTCAGGTGTTTTCGACACCATCTCTATCTCTATCCTATTTTTATGTTTTCATATTCTATTTTATTGCCTCTGTCCACTCATTTGGGTTGACTGATTTTGCTACCGGGACGGTGCAAAGTAAGTCTGGAGGGGAGTTCTGCCTGTTACTAACGTATTTTTCTTTTTTATTTGAGTCATTTTAATTAACTTTATCGAGTCACTTATTTTATTAAGTCAAATAATGATTTTCATTTTAATTAACCTTATCTTATAATGATTTTCAAACCTATGTATTTTGAATTATTTCGCTTAGTGACCATTTGCTAGAGTTGTTTAGAAAAGACAACATCTAGAAACCACATAACTTATTTTACAGAGATTATTGCTGGATCGGAAGTTGACTCTATTTTATTTTGACTACTAACCTGATTTTAAAATTTTCATTAAACGTGTTAGATCAGGGAAACGAACTAGACATTCAAGACTTCTTATCCTAATTTTTACCACTATCTATTCTCCTGAATGGCCAGCTCATTTTAGTTGGTATCATACCCTTAACCTTTTACCTCCTTTTAGACCTCATGCACTCTTGTTTTTCATTGTCACAAGTGCAAATATGTGCAAAAACGTCGGAGAGAGAAGACCAACGCAGTTTTCCAACCACAGTAGAAGAAGACCAGGAAACGCACAAAAGGTTACAGAAACTTAACACACTACAAGAAAAATGAACATTCTTAGCACACGATAAGCGCTATTATAAACCGTGACAACCAATAAGAAAGCAAGTAAAGGAAATGATTAATGCAATAAGAAAAATCAATAAACGAAACGTTGGGCAGTAACGAAAATCGCAAGGGGTATGGATTAATCAGGAGATCTAAAGAGCAATATAAATCAGTTAGATAAATTCATTAATGCAAAACATTGAGATAAAACAAATCCGATTTTAGCAAATTTATTATCTAGGTTTAAACAATTTATTACTCAGCTTCCACAGGTAATCACGATGCAAAATAAGCATTAGGTTTGGGTTCGATAAACTCACAAAAGCCTATAACTCAGTTTTCACATATTACAGTGTAATGCTCACCAGATACTAGTTCGGGAAATCTAAAAGCACATTTAGTGGATAGATTAATCCTAAGATCAACAACTTGGCCATGACTCCAATTGCATGCAATATATAGATGAAGAAGATTCTAACTACTTTAGATCTAAACTATGAAATAATGAAATCATAACAATCCCCTTTGAAAAACCCTTAGACCCAACAAAAGACTACTCGCACATATTAAAGGAAAACGAAATCATAGTACTTAAAGAAATAAATGAATCATGTAAAGAGAAAAAAGGGTTCAGAATACTTTAAAAGTGTTGAAGAAATCTTCGCCCAAAGAACATAAAAGCGTAAAAGACTCTAAAGCATCTAAGAACTCGGCGTGATAGAGTTCCAAGGTCGGCGTGGCTGCTGCTGAGAGAGATGGAAGGCTCTGTGAGGCTTCAGAGGTCTATTTGGCGTGCCCTAGACGAGCTCATAATACTGACCCATGATTATTGAAACCGATGAACCCTACAAAACAGATGCTCTTCTCCATGGACCAGAAGATTTGTAGCCTAAAATAAAGTATTGCGAAGAAGTTAGTACCTTTTGTGGCTCACAACTCCACCTCACGATCCGTTCGAGAAATCTTGGATGAGTTTTAGACCCATCGGCTTCTAGAGACGCAAAAGGAGACTGAAATACGAGATGTGTTCGGCGGTGGATTAAGGCAGAAAAGGCAAGAAAGGGAGCTGATTCGGCGTGACACGAGACGGTGTGAGGAGGCAAAGCTAAGACTGGACGAGTGGAGACGGTATGGAGTGAAGGGGAAATGGAGATTCTCAAGAGAAGAGAGGTCTAAGACGAATGTATGCAGAGGAGGAACGGTGTTAGAATCAAAGGAGGAAGAGACAAGTAACACTAGCAGAGAGATCGATTGAAGAAGAAAGAAAAACCTAGAGATGAGAGAGAGAAGAGAAATTGGGGATAAATAGACGACTTCTTTTTTCAAACCCTAAAAATTTGGGGATAAATGAAAAAAATTGTCTAAGTGTTGGCGGCCCAAAGTGATTTTTGTTTCCCTCTTTGCTATTATTCGACTTAGCATTTCTAAAATGCTATGGTATGGTAACCAAATCCCGTATACCATCTTTAATAGTATTTGTAAAAATCGTGCTAACACATTGTACTATCAATGTACACTTTTTTGTAGTGATACCGAGTTAAGGCAAATTCTTTGGGAATTGCAAATAATAAGGGTAAAAATTCGTACCTTCTGAAAAATGATAAAACATAAAGGAAATGAAATGTTTAAGCTCATAATGATCTCTTTTATAATAAACATTCCAAGGAATGCCCTAGATCTTTTTACAGAAGTGTTGAGCTAGATACAGGTGATGTGCTCAGGTTTTCCCTAAGACCACTGTTGCAAGTGCACAACAGCGAAGTAGTACAAAGGGTTATCAAACCCAAGGGACTGTGAGGACGTTGCACTAGGAAAATATGAGATTAGTAAATATTCTGTGGACCGGACGCGTTTTAAAGCTTTTCCGTCCAGTCCCTGCATCTGGTCTTCCATTGGGGAAGTGAAATATGTGCCTTGCTTCCCTTTTGATGAAGGACCGGTCGCATTTTAAGCTTTCTGCGACCAGTCCTTGCGTCCGGTCTTCCACGGGTCGAAGGCAAAGAATGAAGAGGAGTGGACCGGTCACATAGATTGTGAGTTACACCCGGTCCGCCTGACCGGTCTTCCAGGGGAAGATTCCAAATTGTGGCCCAATTTTTTGGCAAGCTTGAAGACCAGTCTTGGTGCATCTGCGCCCGGTCCTCGCGGTCGGTCCTCTGGACCTCTCGGCACAAAAACTTGAATAACTTCTGAACCATAACTCCAAATGGATTGAGATAAATTGCATTAGAAATCTAACTCACATGGCTAGATCATCACCAAATTTTGTTGGCTTATTCATGACACTTCTGCATTGCACTTCATCCGAGTTTTGCCCACTTTTTCCATCGTTTCGTCCTGTTGTCCTGTAAAAACTTAAAACACTACATATAGACTATAAAACTATTTCTTGAGGTCAAAAGTCACTAAAACACCAAATAAAGTATTAAAACCATAACTAAAAGCGGTAAAAATCATAGTATATCAACTCATCCAGACTTAGATTTTGCTTGCCCTCAAGCAAACAAGAATCTTAGAATGGTGAAGAGGTTTGAAAATCACGAGAGCTCGCAAATCTTCAGCACTCACGGGAACTGGCAAATCTTCATTCGCGAGACAGCAAGACCGCTCTTCACTCTTCTGGGCCTAACTTTTTATTGACTTGATAGATTGCCTTCAAACCACTTGGAGATGAAAGCTAACTCACGTGGCTTTCTTTAGGCACCAAGATCTTTCAATTTGGTTGAGGGAAAGTCCTTCATCGAATATTAATCTTCTGTCCAACAAGCTGTTTTTGCTCCATTTGTATGCTTTTTGCCCAAAATACCTAAAAAGACTCTTGACACTACAAAATAATGAAAAGACTCTATTCTTCATAGAAATAAGATGAAAACGTTTGTAAAAGACTTTGAAAACGGGTTTAAAAGTGGTAAAAATACGGTGTTATCAAGCAACCATGCCTTAGACTTATGACATGCATACCAAATTAAACAAGTATCCAGTTAGACTTTGCTCACTATACTCCCACCACGACTTTCACAAACGGATCCGTCTATACTTCAAACCTATAAAAACCTTGCATTTTTGTTAGTTGACTCTCTACATTCATTAAGTTTTTCGTGGATTCTCACCAAAGGATATCATTCAGGGTAGACGACGCTAGGAATCAGAAAGGCCTATATAAAGTGTTTGGTAAGGTTTAAGGGTGTTTATGGTTACCAGACGCTCCAAAGGATGCAAGACATTATGCAAAACAGCAAGAGAGAATGGACCTGTTGATAGCCACAATTTCCAACCACTTTCCTCTTTCTTTCTTCCCCCAGACTTAGATTTTTCTCTGTAAGTCTTGTAAACAGCTTCATCTCGTTTTTAGATAGAACTATGACATTCCTTGGAGATTTTTATATGCTAAGAGACAATATATATTTTACCGTTTCCTTTCTTCTCTGTTTTTCTGTTTCTTTATCTTTTCTTTTTCTTTTTTTTTTTTCTTTTCTCGATTTTTTTTCTTTCTTTCTTTTTGTTTAGAGGGAAAACGATTTATTTTTTTTGTACAAGTCTCATAGGGCCACAAATTTTACCCTTACTGAATGTCCCCAAGGAAGCACCAACTCTTTTCGAATTATTTTTGTGTACTCCACCAAGTTATTATAAGCCTTCTTTTACAGTGGCTGGAAAACTGGGTTGGTCCTCTCTCTCCGACGTTTTTGCACATATATGCACTTAAGATAAAGAAACAAGAGTGCATGAAGTTTGAAAAGAGATAAAGGGTTCAAGGTGGGGTACCAACTAAAGATGAGCTGGCCATTCAGGACAACAAAGAGTGGTAAAAAGGATAAGATGTCTTGAATGTCTGGTTCGTTTCCCTGATCTAACACCTTTGATGAGAGAATTAATCAATATTAAAGTCCTAGTAAAGATAGACCCAACTTATGATCCAGCAAGAATCTTTACAAGATGAAGTTTTCAGGGGTAAGTTGAGTCATGGGGTTTCTATATATCGTTTGGTCCAACCAAGTCCTGCAAATGGTCACTAGGAAAATAAAATAAAACATATAATGGTTTATATCATCATAAGATAAGGTCCTTATTCCCTACTTTTTGACTCAATAAAACGTTTTGACTCGATAAAAGCAAAAATTTTAAGACAAAAAACAAAGAAAAACTGTTACTAACGATAGTCTCCCCCAGACTTACTTCACACCGTCTCGGTGTGAAAATAAGAACCCAAGGGATTAGGCGTAATAACAATAAGAAAGTAATAGGTAAATGATGGAAAAGATGATAGGAAAGAAAACACATGTTGAATACTTGCTCAAAAACAGAGTTTTACGAGCATTATCGCAAGATTCGTGGTGTATTGGCTTTGTGAGAGATGTCTCGTGTGTAGCAAAGGAAACTCCAACATATATATCAGTAAGTAGATGAGAATAGCTTGCTAACACACCAAAAATCGTTAGAAACAAAAAAGAATTGCAAAAGATATGAACAAAACGGTTTTTTCGAAAAACTCAGTTTGTATTCTTGAGATAAAATTGAGTTTAACGATCAAAATATGCATAATCTCAAGAAACTTCCTTCTTATAAAATGTTTCTGAGTCAATTTGGAAGATAAAATCTAGGACATGATTGAAAAAATTAGGGTTAATTTAATTTTGGTACGGTATTGAAGTTCAGATGTCGAAAATGTACTTTTGTGTGTATAAGACCGGTTGCAAGAAGGAAGGAGCCATGACTGGTCCTTGTGACCGTCCATGAGATTCTTAACTAGTTTAGGGGAGGACCGGTCACAGGAAGAGGCCCTATGATCGGTCTTTGTGACTGGTCTTTCACTCGCGCGATTTCTTCTTCACGTTTTTGGGTGCATAATGGTGGACCGGTCGCAGTTTCTGCTGTGCGTGACCGGTCCACAAACCGGTCCTTGAAGGGAAGTATCTTTTTCAAGTTTTTGAAGTGCTGGGGTGGAGGACCGGTCACGAATTAAAGAGATTGCGACCGGTCCATGGGATCAGTTCTCTCCATCCAGACCTTTCAAAGCTTCTAATGTCAATTTTTGTGTTTGTATGCGATTTCTCCGAATTCTTTCCATCAAAACTTGTAAGAAAAAGATAAAAACTAGTTAAAACAAGACTCTAAGCAAAAATTTAAAATAAAATACCTATAGGGTGCCTCCCATAAAGTGCTTTGTTTAACGTCGTTAGCTCGACTTTGAAAATTTGAAGAGTTTGATCAAGCTTGAGGTGGATCAACTAAGGGAATTGAGTCTCCCTCAGCCTCTTCATAGTCAGCAAGATATCGCTTGAGATGTTTTTCATTGACGGTGAATTAGCGTCCATGCTTATCCCAAAGAATCACTTCACCTTGAAACAACTTCATTGTATCCACCTTTTCTTCGACATTTTTTGTGCCTTTTTCCTTTAACTCTGAGGGAATGATTCTGAACTTTGAAGCTCCCTTATTTTTCACTTTGGCCTCAATTACGTCTCCAATAGTTCCCTTAGGAGTCACAACCATGTAAGCATCATCATGGATCGTTTTTGGCCTAGATTTTGTCGGTTTACTCGATCCCTTAGGTTTGATGTTTGGGGCAGCCTCTAGGAGGTTTGAGTTCAAGTCCTTGGCTTCAATAGCTTCCAATATCACCCCTTTATCTTCAAAGACGGTCATACAAGAAGAATCTCTTGCTGGAACTGCAGGATAGAAGAATATTTTCTTGACTTTGGTGAGAGAGATACGCCGATTAGGTAGATAACCAACTGTTCCCACAATTGCAAGGAACGATCTCCCAAGGATTAGTGGCCTTTTATAATCTCCTTTCATCAACATGAAAGAGACAGCCTCCAACTTGTAGCATTAAATTAGGAACAAAACCTTGTGAAGTTGTGGTAGAAGCATCTCCAAACTTCAAAGATAACGTCGAAGAACCTGTGTCACAAAGGGAATTTTTGAATTCCAATCCATTGATTGAGCATGGAATAACAAACTCCCCTGGATCTTCTATCTTAGGCATCTTCGTCAGTGAATGTTTTGGGTCCTTATGAGTTGGCTCGTCAGTTTCAGGTAGTGAAACATGATCAACCATTGCTGGTGGGTTCTTACAAACCATTGGGGCGTCCTCAACTTTACCTATAAGAGTACCAGCTTGTCTTTTGACACCCCTTACTGGATTAGCTACTTTCATATCGACCTTTTTGACATGTGCATCCAGTGACTCAATCTTTCAATTCAGCATCACGAATTTCCCATTGAGATCATTGTAGATGTTATCAACCTTGAAGTTGAGGCCGTTTGCACTCTTTTGTTGATTCTCTAGGAGCTGAAGCATTAGAATCTCCAGCTTGTTGTCTTGCGGTAGTGGTACAACAGATGGGCTCGCAAGGGCTGTACGAGATGCTTGGAAGGCCACAGCTTTAGTGGAATCCACAAAAACGTTTTCTCCATCTAATTCCTTCCCATTTCACTTTTGATAGCATTAACACATGCATTCCTTGGGTTTTGTTCTACTTTCCCAGGAAGAGTACCAACTGGTGCCATGATAGCTTATACGGTTTGGGCCAATCGAACATCCTTCTTCTTGACATGTGTAGAGAGTGACTCAAACTTGTTGTTCAAGTCATTGTACATGCTATCCACCTTGATGTTGATGTCACTTGCTGTCTTTTGCTGGGTTTGGAGAACCTATTGCATCAAAAGCTCAAGCTTATTGTCATGAGGTGCAGGGGCTGAAAAGGTAGAAACTTGCATAGGAGCTTGGAAGGTGTTGAATTGTGGCCTTTGCTGGAAGTGTTGCCCGAAATTGAACCCTTGCCCTTGTTCTTTGTTCTGAAATCCTTGCCTTTGAAAGTAAGAATTCGTTCTGAAGGTTTGTTGTTGAGGAGGATAGACTTGATCCTGAGGATTATCAACGTTTGTGCTTTTGTAGGACAGGTTTGGATGGTTCTTGTAGTTCAGATTGAAACCATGGTCCTCTTGATTTTCTTTAGAGAAATCAATATCTAGGTCATGAAAAACGTCACCCATTGGAGCCCTTTTATCTTCCAAAACGTGGACAACCCTTTGTTGTCCTTGAAATATCTGTTTGGAGAGACGAGACACCATTGACTTAAGCTCTGCTAGCTAATTGGATTCTGAATTCGTGGAGTGTGCTGCACGGTTGAAATCAGCTCCATTGTTGCTATTAGAAGTAGCTAAGTTCTCTACCAAAGAGTAAGCATCTTCCACAGTCTTTTTCATAAAGTCTCCATTGCTTGCAGTGTCAAGAGATAGACGATATTTTGGCTCAATTCCTCTGTAGAAAGTGTTCAAAACGTTACTATATGTGTATCCATGATGTGGGCAGTCTCTTAAGTACTCCTTGTAGCGATCCCAAGCTTCATATAGACACTCCAAAGGACCTTGATGAAATCCTTGAATCTTATTCCTAAGAGAGTTCGATCTAGACTTAGTGTAGAAGTGCCCAAGGAAGGCAGCTTTACACTCGTCCCATGAAGTGAGCGATCCTGGAGCTAGAGATTTCAACCATTTCTGAGCCTTTTCACTTATATAGAATGGGAAGAGCTTGACTTAAGATAATCATTAGGCACGCCATTAGCTCTGGTAGTGCTGCAAAGAGTAAGCATCAAAGTCTCTATGTGATCCATAGGGTGCTCTGATGATAGTCCATGAAACTGGTTTTGCTTCACCAAGGCTATTATCTAAGGCTTGATCTCAAAATCTTGCCTTTGAGGTGGAGGAGGACGGATCGCATCTTGATCTTGAAAGAAGCCATCAGGGGCGTCATAATCTCTCAAATTAAGATGAGGTGGTTGTTGTCTTTGATGTTGTGCATGTGGTGGCTGTTGGAAAACGTTTCCTGGAAGGTTTTTTCCTTGAGCACCTTGCAGCGGCACTTGGTTATCCACAAGAGGTGGAGGATCGTCAAGAAGAGGTGGTGGAGGATCTCTTTCAGCCATCTCTTGTTGTCTCAAACGATTTCTTCTTCGGTTTTCTCGTTCAACTCTTTCTATCTCTTGTTCAAGTGTATGTAAGTTATATGTTCCTTTGCTTTTGGCCATGCACCTGAAACACACAAAGAAAAAAAGGTAAAAGAGATAAGTAGTGCTAATAAAATAAAAGGCCTAGACTAGAAACTAATCCTAAACTCGTAAGCAACTAAACAGTCCCCGGCAACGGCGCCAAAAACTCAAGTTTTCCCTAAGACCATTGTTGCAAGTGCACAACAACGAATTAGTACAAAGGGTTATCGAACCCAAGGGACTGTGAGGACATTGCACTAGGAGAATATGAGATTACTAAATAGCTAAGCCAAAGTATTAAAGAGGTGTCACAAATCTAAACTAGAAAGCAGAAGACTAAAAACGTTTTAAAGACGTAGGTAAGGAAAGCGCTAGGCATTCAGGTTCGTCGCAGAGAATCATAAACTATTAGTCTTAGGTCTATCAGTAGGGATGTGGTTAAGCCACGTTCTTAACTCAAATTCACATAACTTTAAAGCTTTTCCACTCTCATGGCTCCACCTTCTATATCTCACTACCTAAAGGTTAAACTCTCGCATGTCATTAGATAGATTGATACGCTTTAACATGAACAAAATTCGATATGTTTACTAAAGTCTATAACTCAGCTCTCGTTGGTTATCCCCCTAGCTCATCAAGAATAGATCAGGTCACTTACTAGACTTTTGGAATGTAAACGAACCTAAGATATATATATATAACGGCTGATTTCGTTGTTAAATCGTCGATAATAGACAATACCGACGGTTTAACGACAAAATCAGTTTCGTCGTTAAACGGTCGACGCAATTAGAAATTCGACGTTAAATCGTTGTAAAACTAACGACGAAATAAAATCGTTGGAAATTCATCGTTAATAGTTCGTTGTAAAATCGTCGGTATATTTACGTCGAAATAACGAGAAATGATGCGTTGCAAAAGAACAACGAATTAACAACGCTTATATTCATATTTTATTTTCGCAATCGTCGTTCATTCGTCGCTAACTTACAACGAATTAAGGACCACCAGATTTTAGAATCGTTGCAAATTCGTCGTTAATTAGCAAAGAATTAGCAACGTAATAAAATGCGATTTAAAAAGTATTTGTCGTTAATTTGTTATAATTTAATTATTTTAGAGATTATAGTAGCTAGGTGATCAAGTTAGCTAACAACAATAGAAACAAGACTAGACGAAAAACAATTGTGATATCCCTGTGTATTTGACCTTAGATCTAACAATCTTCTAACTCTCTTTGAATTCCCCTAAGCCTAACTAATAAACTATTACAAACTAAACATAAATGAAATCAAAAGCATAAGGAAAACGAATTGCATTCAATAAGAAAAGAGAAGACAAAGTAAAGAGATAAGAATTCTTCTCTAGAACAAGCTCAGAGGTGAGTTCTTCTCTCTTGGGAGCTCAGGTCTCTCAACTAAAACGTGAATACAACTTTCCTAGACTTTAAGGGGGCGGCTCTCTTGCCCAAGAAGCTAACAAATGAATATATATAGTGCTAGATCTTGATAAAGTCGGTTTTGAAGAGATAAGACGATATAAGGTTGATTCTTCTTCAAATATGCAAGGGAATAATCTGTGGACCGGATATGTTTTAAAGCTTCTGCGTCCGGTCCCTGCGTCCGGTCTTCCATTGGGGAAGTGAAAAAATCAAAGTCTGGGGGAAGAGGAAGAAAGGCAAGTGGTTGGGAGCTGTGGTCATCAACAAGTTCATTCTCTCTTGCTGTTTTGCATAATATCTTGCATCCTCCGGAGCGTATGGTAACCCTAATCACTTTTAGCCCCACTAAACAATTAAACAACCTTTTTGATTCCTAACGCCGTCAACCCTGAATGATATCCTTTGATGAGAAGCTTACGAATACTACTTAATGAATGTAGAGAGTCAACTAACGAATGAGGCAAGGTTTTTGTAGGTTTGGAGTTCAGATGGATCGTTTGTGAGCCTGCTCTAACCAAGTTTTACTGTTTAATGTGATATATAGGTTACGAGTTGATGGGTCAAAAGTTTGGCATCCGTTGGTGGCCTTCCCGACATTGGATTTGCTTCAAATTTGGACACGAGCTAGCTACCAGTACCATCTTTCCATAGCTGTTTGAATTATTGGATTTGGATATACGAACATAACATTATAAGCATTGTAAGTGGGACCTTGAAGCTGTTTTTGCAGAACCAGGACCGGGTAGGATTTGTCCCTGCTCGTGACCGGTCAACGTGACCGGTCCTCTACCCCAAAAATCAGATATTCATGTTTATCCACTTGGCTTGGTTCCTAATAGGTTTAGGTTTATTTTAGGTTTATATATATTCGTTTTTAACCTCTATGTAGTCAAGACACGACACAGAGAAATATTTTAGGATTTTTTTACATGTTTTAAGAAGGTCTAAGGGAGAGGATTGTTCTCTTTTGAACCTTGTTCTAGAAAATATTTCTAAATCCTATTCTCTTCTTAATTGCGAATTCGTTTATGCTATTCACCTTCATCATGCTTTTTCGTGCTTTAATATGTCAGAGTAGTTTATTTAGTTAGGTTAAAGGGAATAAAAGAGTTTTCATGGATTGATTAGCAATAGACCATTACTTTGGGATACATTTTTATAGTTCTTTACCATGACTGCTTATGAATTAAAACAAGTTTGTATTCGATGTGGGTTATTAATGAATATACAAGATTTTCATAAAAATCTTGTGTATTGTTCGATATAAATCTTATTCGTACTAACACAACACTCGGTCGCGGTATGGGTTGAAATAGCTTATGCCGTGGCCGGGTGGAACGGCACTCGCGGACGGACAGTCTCAGGTGAACGAATCCATTTTGGGAACTTAGGCCGGCCGACTGCGGGTGTCTAACGTAGAGCTTCCGGTCCATCCTGGTCCTAGAATGGGTCGGGGGTGTTACTGTTGGGGTTCAAGAATTTGGAATGTTTCAATCAGGCTCTAATTGGAAAAAAAAACTTGGAGGATTCTGCAATCTCCTTCTTCTCTTTTAGCCTTTGCTCTTCAGAGTAGATATTTTAGAACGCTATAATGAAACCGAGGCCGACGGAGGTGGAGATTTTGATCGGCGACGCGATTCGCTGTGGAGGGTAGTGAAATTTTGGGATTTTGTACCATCTTTATTAGCATTTGCAAAAACCGAAGTAGAAAATTTTGCTATCAATGTACACTGTTGGGGTTCAAGAATTTGGAATGTTTCAATCAGGCTCTAATTGGAAAACAAACTTGGAGGATTCTGCAATCTCCTTCTTCTCTTTTAGCCTTTGCTCTTCAGAGTAGATATTTTAGAACGCTAAAATGAAACCAAGGCCGACGGAGGTGGAGATTGTGATCGGCGACGCGATTCGCTGTGGAGGGTAGTGAAATTTTGGGATTTGGTACCATCTTTAATAGCATTTGCAAAAACCGTAGTATAAAATTTTGCTATCAATTTACACTTTTTTGTAGTGAAACCACATAGTTGACATCTTAGATCAATAGTTAACCGTCTTGTTGCCAACGTTTCAGACACCCGAAAAGCACTTCTAAGATACGGCACATAAATGTTTTAATTATGGGAGTTTTAAGGATAGACCAGACATGATCTATCAACACATTCAAAGTACGGTTGCATTGAAGCTTCCAAAATAATTTCAGAAATTTTTAGCAATAGTAGCTATCCAATAACCTGATTTAACTTAATAATCCCCACTCTTATTGAATTTTCAACTCCATAAATCATTCTGAGAAACAGTTGGCTTTGTTGCAAGGATCAAACAAACATCTGCAGGGAAAAAACTTTCATCCAAGTTTTGATTATTCCAATCTTTGGCTGGGATATCCATCAATTCGCTGCCATAAGGTTGACGTTGAAAAGAGTATTATTTATCCAAGGAGCATGCTGGACTTCGCCAGTAAGCTACAGACAATCCAAACACGTATGGACCTCCCGTTCCCAATCATTTGTTTCAACCCTTTCTTGAGTAACTCTCCACCCCATATAATGCTCCTACAAGCAAACGAAGGTCTAGAACCACCAATTGAATCAAGAAAAGTCGCATCCTGAAAATATCTACTCTGAAGAACACAGGCGAAAAGAGAAGAAGAAGATTGCAGAATCCTCCAACCTTGTTTTGTGATTTGAGTATGACTGAAACATTCCAAATCCTTGAAACCCAACCCTCCTTGATTTTTGGCTAAGCACATTTTATCCTAGCTTAGCCAATGGATTTTCATTTTGTGCTCCAAAAGAACTCCACCAAAAATCAGAGATAATACTTGTTAAGTTTGCAAGAGTTGACTTAGACAACTTAAAACAAGACATACATATATAGGCATAACCATAGCAATAGTTTTCAATAAAACATCCTTGCCACCTTGAGATAATAACCGAGAGATCCAATTTGTGAGAGGAGACTTCAGTATGCCTTTAATATAGGCCAATAGCTCTACCTTTGAACCATTAAAACATTTGGGAAGTCCCAAATAAGTCCCTCATAGATACCAAGCAAATATTGAATATATATTCATGGTATGTCTAGTACCTTAACTGTGACGCTACATTGTCCCTTTGAAAGCGTTACGGATCCTCATTTGCCTTGTAGAGAAATAGACTGTCATCAGCGAAGAGCAAATGGGTAATAAATAGTCCCTTATCCAAAAATTGAATCCCATAAATCTGAATTTGAGTTGATGCCTTACACATGAGCTAAGATAGCCCCTCATTATAGAGAACAAAGAGAAATAGAGAAAGAAGATCACCTTGTCTGATCCCCCTCTAAGGAACTATCGATCCATAATCTTGGTCATTGATTAACACCGAAAACGTAACTAAAGTTACACAAAACATCGTCCAGGAAATCCATTTCTAATTAAAACCAAGGTCGTGCAATAAAGCTTGCAAATAACTCCACTCCACCTTATAATATGTTTTAGCCATATCAGTTTTAATGGCCATAAACTCCTTAGAAAACTGAGAATGTGATTGCTGAATGTGGATCATCTCATGAGCAATAATGGTATTGTCAACGATCAATCTTTCATATACAAAAGCATATTGAGATTCTCACAATCTAATGAGAATCTTGGAAATGGTTTTATACAACACTGAGCCCAAATTAATAGGTCGCAAATTTGACATAAAAAACGGATTGGGAATTTTAGGCAAGAGACAAAGTTGTGTGTAGTTCCACTCTACAGAAAATTCACCAGTTAGAGAAATTCTGAATTTCTAAGGTGGCTTGTTGTCCTTTGATATTCCAAAAATGTTAAAAGAACAAACCAGTCATACCATCTGCTCCCGGAACACTTGGACTCTTTATTAAAAAAACCACCGCTTTGACTTCTTCTTTAGACACCGGTTTAATAAAAGTTGCATTCATATGATCAGATACCTTTGGTGTCAAACGATTAAAAAATGCTTGAAAGCCTTAAGGGTTAGAAGATTCAAATAGAGATTTAAAATAAGCCACAACCACTGCCCCTTTAGAAGCCTCCGATCTTTGCATATTACTATTGATTTCAACAAGTTTTTCCAGTCTCTTCCTTGATCTATTAGCCGTAACCGAAGCATAACAAAGTTTTCGAGTTACAATCACCTTCTTTTAACCACTTTTTCTGCTCTTTTGAGTCCAAATGGCTTCCTCATCTTTATATGCTTCAAGGAGATCTTTTTTTTTCAAACCAAAGACAATAGAGCTTCTAGGAAAACCATATAACTGCTCTCGTTCCAGCTTTTTTTCAATTTGATGAATCTTTTCAAATGTATTAAGATTATCCATCCTTTTCCAATTGCTTAGAGATGTCCTATAAGCCCTGAACTTGTATGAAACAGAACAAGTAGACCTAGACCCCACCAAATTGCATGCTATATCTATAGAATCAGCAACACTCTGCTTAAACGAGAACCTTTTTCCAACCTGAAATGGCCTCTATAGTTATCTTGAAAAGCTAACAACTTCACCATAACCGGTCTATGGTCAGACGACCAGAAAAGATAGGTTAGGTGCTTGAAACTGATTGAACCACACTTTAATACCAAAACACCTATCAAGTCTCGACTGAATACACAACGAACTTCTCTTACCTCCCCAAGTGAAGCCATTACAAATACTAGATTGTTCAACCATGGCACATCCATTTACCATGCTTTAAAAAGGCTTAAAAGAGGTATCACTTCTAAGTGGCCCACCAATTTTCTCACCACTATGGAGTATGGAGGATCTCATTGAAATCTCCCATCATACACCAACTATCCTTTTTGTGAATACCAATACGAGTGATTCTTTCCCAAACAACCTCTCGTTGAGCCACCACACCAATACCATCTTTCCATAGCTGTTTAAAATTATTGGATTTGGAGCTACGAACATAACATTATGCGCATTGTAAGTGGGACCTTGAAGCTGTTTTTGCAGATGCAGGACCGGGCAGGAGTTGTCCCTGCTTGTGACCGGTCCACGTGACCGGTCCTCTACCCAAAAAAATCAGATATTCATGTTTATCCACTTGGCTTGGTTCCTAATAGGTTTAGGTTTAATTTAGGTTTATATATATTCGTTTTTTAACCTCCATGTAGTCAAGACACGACACAGAGAAATATTTTAGGATTTTTTTACAAGTTTTAAGAAGGTCTAAGGGAGAGGATTGTTCTCGTTTGCACCTTGTTCTAGAAAAGATTTCTAAACCCTATTTTCTTCTTAATTGTGAATTCGTTTATGCTATTCACCTTCATCATGCTTTTTCATGCTTTAATATGTCAGAGTAGTTTATTTAGTTAGGTTAAAGGGAATAAAAGAGTTTTCATGGATTGATTAGCAATAGACCATTACTTTGGGATACATTTTTATAGTTCTTTACCATGACTGCTTATGAACTCAAAACCAGTTTGTATTCGATGTGTTTTTATTAATGAATATACAAGATTTTCATAAAAATCTTGTGTATTGTTCCATCTTAGTCTTATTCGTACTATAACGACACTCGGTCGCGGTACGGGTTGAAATAGCTTATGCTGTGGTCGGGTGGAATGACACTCGCGGACGGACAGTCTCAGGTGAACGAATCTATTTTGGGAACTTAGGCTGGCGGATTGCGGGTGTCTAACGTAGAGCTTCCGGTCCATCCTGGTCCTAGAATGGGTCGGGGGTGTTACTGTTGGGGTTCAAGAATTTGGAATGTTTCAATCAGGCTCTAATTGGAAAACAAACTTGGAGGATTCTGCAATGTCCTTCTTCTATTTTAGCTTTTGCTCTTCAGAGTAGATATTTTAGAACGCTAGAATGAAACCGAGGCCGACGGAGGTGGAGATTGTGATCGGCGACGCGATTCGCTGTGGAGGAAGTGAAATTTTGGGATTTGGTACCATCTTTAATAGCATTTGCAAAAACCGTAGTAGAAAATTTTGCTATCAATGTACACTGTTGGGGTTCAAAAATTTGGAATGTTTCAATCAGGCTCTAATTGGAAAACAAACTTGGATGATTCTGCAATCTCTTTCTTCTCTTTTTGCCTTTGCTCTTCAGAGTAGATATTTTAGAAAGCTAGAATGAAACCGAGGCCGACGGAGGTGGAGATTGTGATCGGCGACGCGATTCGCTGTGGAGGGTAGTGAAATTTTGGGATTTGGTACCATCTTTAATAGCATTTGCAAAAACCGTAGTAGAAAATTTTGCTATCAATTTACATTTTTATGTAGTGAAACCACATAGTTGACATCTTAGATCAATAGATAACCGTGTTGTTGCCAACGTTTTAGACACCCGAAGAGCACTTCTAAGATACGGCACATAAATGTTTTAATTTTGGGAGTTGTAAGGATAGACCAAACATGATCTTTCAACATATTCAAAGTACGGTTGCATTGAAGCTTCCAAAATAATTTCAGCATTTTAAGCAATAGTAGCTATCCAATAACCTGATTTAACTGAATAATCCCCACTCTTATTGAATTTTCAACTCCATAAATCATTCCGAGAAACAGTTGGCTTTGTTGCAAGGATCAAACAAACATCTGCAAGGAAAAAACTTTCATCCAAGTTTTGATTATTCCAATCTTTGGCTGGGATATCTATCAATTCGCTGCCATAAGGTTGACGTTGAAAAGAGTATTATTTATCCAACGAGCACGCTGGACTTCGTCAGTAAACTACATATCAATCCAAACACGTATGGACCTCCCGTTCCCAATCATTTGTTTCAACCCTTTCCTGAGTAATNGAGTAACTCTCCACCCCATATAATGCTCCTACAAGCAAACGAAGGTCTAGAACCACCAATTGAATCAAGAAAAGTCGCATCCTGAAAATATCTACTCTGAAGAACACAGGCACCAATTGTAGAACACAGGCACCAACATCCTGAAAAGTCGCATCCTGAAAGTCGCATCCTGAAAATATCTACTCTGAAGAACCACCAATTGTGATAAATAATTGTTTGTGTGTGAGGAGATTAGTGTGCCAAGGGCACGGAGAGACCTGCAAGGAGCGATCCTTGTAGTTTGGTGTTGGCCTATGGACGCGGTAATGCGGGTAGGTCAGGATTGCTGACGAGCCGACGAGTAAAGTGCAGGAAAGAAGTGCTTACGCACGAGGGATCCTGTTAGCACGAGTTTAAAGTGCAGGGAAGAAGTGCTACGGCACGAGGGATCCTGTAGCACGACGGATGGCGTGCGTGACACGTGGTATCCGGCCCGCGTTCTTGGCGGTGGTTTATGGGACGTAGTTCCATTTGTTTGGTGGTTGTGTGTTTTTGACAGGTCATTGCTGCTTGTCTTAGGTTTAGACCTTATGATTGTCTGGGTGTGTTCGTGTATGGAGAATTATTGGGTCTCTAAGGCTCATTCTCACTGGGTAATTCAAATTACTCACCCCTCCTCTTCCCCTTGTCTTGCAGGTCAAGAGTTGCGGTTCAAGTGGTGTGTTCGTTGGTGGATTTTTTTAAAGGAAATATTTTCAAAGTTGTTTTTTCAAATTTGGTTTATGAAGTTCAGTTTTAACAACGATTTATGATAAGCTATTTATGTTAAGACGATTTCTGGGACTTAGTAAACGCATTGAGCTTGCACGTGGTTTCTTGTGTGGCAAGTCAATGCGGGTGGCAAGCCGCCTCAGTGAAGAAAGAGGCGGGTGTTACATCTTGTCTCCGAGATGATGTCAAGGGCATACTTGTGCTGACACAAGTAAATTCCGGATGGGCTTCTAGCAACCTTGATGCCCAGAAAATATCAGAGAACCCCAAGGTCTCTCTTATGTAAACATGAGCTTAAATATTTTTTGAACCCATGAATGGTATATGCAGAACTACCAGAGATAATCAAGTAGTCGACATAAACAAGTACGTGAAGAAGATTGTCCATTTTCTCCAACGTGAATAAAGAATAGTCGGAGATGTTCCGCTCAAATCCATATTCCTTCAAAGCCGAGCTCAAGTTTGCAAACCAGCATTGAGGAGCCTTTTAAGACCATATATTTTTTTGTTTAATCGATAAACCTTTGTATTGTCATCGGTTCTTAATCCCGGTGGGAATTTCATATACACCTCCTCATCGAGATCACTATAAAAGAATGCGTTACACACGTCTATCTGATGAATCTCCCAATCAAGAGATGTAGCCTGTTTTAGGAAAGCACGGAGTGTAACCATCTTAGCAACCGGGGCGAAAGTTTCAGTGTAATCCTCACCTTCGACTTGATTATTGCCAAAGAATACCAGACGCGCTTTGTGCCTTTCAAGCATTCTGTCAGCTTTGAATTTAAGGCAAAAGACCCATTTTCACCCAAGAGCCTTTGTTCCTTGCAGCAAATCCTCCACTGTCCAAGTACCATTATCTTCGAGTGCTACGATTTCACCCTTAATTGCATATCTCGAATTTTCCTCTTCAACAACCACATTATAATGTTGTGGTTCAACTGCTATAGTATTGGCGTGCATATAAGCTTGGTATGTCTCTGAAAACTGTGCTCTAGAGAGATAATTATCCAAAGAGTAAGCAGTGGCGGATGGATAAGGTTCATGAAGCAGAGTAGAAACATAATCTGCAAGCTTTGTGGGTGGATTGCGCTTGCGATAGCAACGACCCAATGCTTATGGTTCACTATACATTACATCCGCATAAGGCATGACAATCTCCTCAATTGATGGTGACTCAATGGCCGAAGCAGTTGGTGGAATACAGGCCTGAGTCGTTAGACTCGTATTAGTAATTGTTTCGAGAGAGGTAGAAGGAGCAATTGGCTCTATTTCGACAATGCTTTAATCTGTAGCAGGCGGAGCAGCTGGCTCGATTTCGACAAGAGCATAGACTGTCGTGGGAGGAGCATATACAAAATCTGTTTAAGACAAAGAAACCGGAGGTGACTCGAGTAATTCCAGTGTAATGGAAGACAATACAGTCCATGTAGGGAAATTCTGTTTCGCAAAAGACAACATCTCTAGAAACGGACACAGTCCCTGTTTCGAAATTATAAACCAGCCAGCCTTTCATCCCATACGGATAACTGATGAAAACAGAGCCTAGTATGCTTCAATAGCCGATCCATGTTGACGACAATTAGCAAGCTCTTATTTAAGTCTTTGTACCCGTTGGCAATTTTTGATGGCAAACAGTTTTTGAATTTGAGTCCAGAGACAAAGCATCATCATTATGAATGCCAATGCCCTATATTCAAGGTGATCTTAACCTAATTACAATAGCTTAAACTAGCTAATACAATGTATGAATACGCGGCCCAACAGGATCCAATAATTATCTTTTGTAAGATTACTCTTAGCCTTAACTTTTGGTTGGTTACCGTTACTCTTAATTAATATGTTGTGTTTGTCTCTGTTTAGTATACCACTTTTCTTGATTGAGGATTTCTTTGAAAGTTACATTTTGATAATATTTTGTTTATAATAGTCCGTTTGTTAATTATATTTTAGTTCGTGTCTTGTTTAGTTTGGCATCGTTCTGAGATCACAAAACTTTTTTTTTCTAGCTTGCTTGAGGATTAACTTGTAATCATGCTCAATGTTCTTTCACTAATATGTAGTTCTATTCACAATAAAAGTACTAATAGGACTAGACGCTCAATATATGCTAAATTGTTTTAGGTTCTTAAGCTGTAAATCCATGATACTAAAAGTAATTTTATCAATTTCTTGGGGCTATTATTAATTGGTTGCAACCTTACTATTGAAAATATATAATTTCATTGGAGGTGTACATAGTTTCACATAGAATTTTTAAAAATATAGGAAAACTAAGTTGTCTTTGGATTTTTAGAAACCAAAAGTATTTATAAAATGTTTGTAATGGAAATAATGTTGGAGGGAGAGACTAAAATACATATCTTATAGATAGAAATGTCACACATGAAAGAAAGGTTTTTAACACTTTGACACACTTATAGAAAAGATATATCATTCAAACACACTTTTGAAAGATATATCATTCAGACACACTTTTGAAAGATATATCATTCAGACACACTTTTGAAAGATATATCATTCAGACACACTTATTTTCCTATTCATTTTTTTTTAAATACCGAACTGCCCTTACCTTTTTTCTCTCTCTCTTCTTCATCTCCATGACTCCACCTCGACTCCAATTCTTTTTTTCTTTTTTTTTCATTGTTTTTGATTCTTTTTTTCTCTAATATCAAACTGCATTCCTTTCTCTTGTTTTTTCTTCTTTAAATATTCGACAGTGATTGGCTCTTTAAATTGATAATGATGAATCTCTCACGCGGAGTCATCGGCGTTGGCGGTGACGCAAGGCCATGGTGAAAGGCGATGGCGGTGACAGAAGGGGATGGCGGTGAAGCGACGGTGAAGCGACGGTGATGGCAGTGACGAAACTGGCGATAGAGATGGAAGTTACGGTAATTCTAGATCTGAATGTTCAGAAGTAGATTGTCATTATAAACATAGATGGATTGTCGTGGACAAGTCATCTTTTTGTAACTACAAAACTCTGACTATTTATATTGTCCATGTGGATGTAGTATATACTACAAGCGTGTGATAGTTTTTTGTTGACATTGTATTTAAGGTCTTTGGGATGTGATCAAGTGTTGATAGGTATTTTTGATGTGTTCTTGCTTATGAG
This sequence comes from Kernera saxatilis, assembly GCA_900406395.1. Lineage (NCBI taxonomy): Eukaryota > Viridiplantae > Streptophyta > Magnoliopsida > Brassicales > Brassicaceae > Kernera > Kernera saxatilis. Next base: position 7,992 of record OVAY01001261.1, on the reverse strand, counting down.
AGATTTGTGGACAATCAACGTGGAAAACCACATCTTTCAATTTGAATTCCAATTTTTGAGAATAAATTCGAATACAAAATTCTCATGGACAAAAGATTTATGGACAATTGTTAGTGGACAATATTTTGTGGACAATTTGTTTGACAATAATTCATGGACAATGTTTTTGACAACAATTCATGGATAACGTGGACATTTTTCTTCACAAATTCAATTCAATTACTAAAAATCAATCAACTCTAAAGCACAACCACTCGGGCAGTCTCCCCTTCCCATGCCGAGATCCCTCTTTGAATACAAAATTCTCATAGACAACTGATTTATTGACAATAATTCAGAGACAATATTTTTGATAATGATTTGTGGATAATATTTTGTGGACAGTGATTCGTGAACAATGATTTGTGGACAATGTTTCATAATACTCTGCCGCTAGTTTCTCAAGGCTCAGGCCCCTCTTTGAATGTTTCCATGATTTTGTGGATGGATTCTGATGGACAAGATAAACGTGAATATGTTCAGCGTTAATAACGTGGACACTTTGTGGATGGATTCTAGACAAAATCCGAGACTTGTGTTTACGATATCTCAATATGCAAGATTTGAGACTCCGCGTCCATCGAAACGAACAGATAATCGTCGACGATTCTACTTATCAACTCAAAAATCTGATTTGAGATTCTCCGCCCATACCTCATAAATCGCGACGACACCACTTTGTTTGTGTCTCAGATTTGAGAGATTTGTGTCGAAATTCATGATCGTGATTGAATCCACAGCCAAAACTCTCATTTTCTAACCATATCTCCTCAATTCAATCAACAACAAAATCTATCTTTTATATATTTTCCCAATTCAATCAATTTCTTCTCAATTCAATCAATTACCTCAACAAGTGTGTTTCTCCACTTTGAGTTCATGTAAAGGAGGTGTCACGATGACAACAAAAGTCATCACTCTTGCCGGAGAAGTTATGCGCCGTCCATAACACAATCGTTTTGCTCCTCTCCACATCCTCCGCCACTGTAACTCGTGAGATTCCTTCAATTGGAATTGCCTTATGGTGTTGGCTTTTTTCTAGGTGAGATTTTGTCGGTGAAAAAAAAGAAGGTTTTGACTTTGCCCAGAAAAAAAGGTTCAACAAAAAATAAAGAGGAGAAGAAGAAGGGATCAAAGGTTAAGATGGTAAAAGACCAAATAAAAGTCTCACAAAAGTACACCATAAGTGAGAAGTGTGTCAAAATGATATAAGTTAGTAAAAAAGTGTGTCTGGATGTAATTTTCTCATGAAAAGGAATTAGGCAGTCACACAAATGGATCCCACAATCTAGCCACGCTTTTTTTAGTCAATAGTCAATGTTTTTTGTCTGCTTTAGGTAATGTATTTTTATTTTACATTTCCATAAATGGCATATGATGCAAAACAAGACTTTTAATTTATTTAATTTTAGTCTTAGATATTTATAGAATCCGAAATATATATATAGAAGTCTGGTTTTCTTTTAAAATCATTTTTAAAATGACTTCTGAGATTTTCTGGTTTTTAAAGATATATATTTAAAGAAACTTTGAATAAAAAATGATTATATAAAGAAGGATAACCCTTTGCTCTAAAACCAAAAAGAAAAACTAAATATTATCTTCACAAGAAAAAAAACTACAAAAACAATAATGTCTACACAAAAATACCAGCTTGTTTCTGTGCTATTACTTATTTGTCTTCTTTTTTCTCAATCAAATGGTAATATGTTTTTCTTCTATTTCTTCATATCATAATAAAAAATTCAAGAAAAATGAGTTAATTCATCTTATTTGTTTTATATTTTTCAGCAAGCAGTTGTACTTTCAAAGCCATTATAGAACTGATGACGACTGCAAACACAAATGCAATGGCCATGGGGCATATGCAGCGTTTCTATTGTGCGTTCCTTATTCCTCAAAGGGAGGAAGATGTTGTTGTTTACATGATGAAGGGGCCCCATTATCAAGTGAAGAATGATAGTTATATTCTAAAATGATACAACCATATATTTGTATCATCAATGTTTGGAATAATTTAAATTTTCTTTTCGTAGTATGGTCTTTGTAACCAACTCACCATACACACCGAAAATGAAAAGTAAAAACCACAATTGTAGGGCAAGATTAATCTAATCTATGAAAATAAATTTGTTGAACAATTAACTATTTGTTATACGACATTGTTAATAAATTGGCAAAGACTCTCTTTTTTTAATGACACCAAAGACTCTGAGGCTACAAAAACAATGAGAGATTATACTCTTTCTGGTAGCGATAAATGGTATGCTACTAGATCACACGCGTTCTCATGTTTTGATCCATTTTCTGAAATACCACCATAATATTTTTTTCTTATGTGGAATAATTGTTTTGGTAGAGAAGAACAATTGAAGAGCTTCAAAGGTTCAGACACGATTAAATTTTCATTTTGTGTAAGCTTATGTTTTCAGTATGTGATAAATTGTATCCTTGTACTTGCCTATTCTATTTAAATCCCAAAAAATAGATATTTTGTTTGTTTTGCTTCGGTCTGAAGTCTCATAAGACATTTTCTTGTAATCATTGCCTTGGATGAATGTAGAGTTACCTTCTCCTTGGACCACATTAAACTTTTGAAAGTCTGGTTCATATTTTGAAACTGTTGCTTCTTAAGATACATATCACAGAGAAAATAAAAGGTGGTGATATCTGGCTTACACTCTTTACTCATACGAGTAAGCATATATTCCATTTCTTTGATCATTCCTTTTTTTCATACGAAATCATAGCATCATATTTTCACCAGTTTTTACTATCATTTCAATAGGTTTTATTAAAGAAACTAATTAGTTTTGTTACTCTATTGGTGTTTTAAGTGTTTTTTTTAGTCTTAAAGCCTGTTTCAGGTTATTTTGACAAAAAGGGCGTAAAAAGATACAAAATGTATTTTGGAGAACTGGATAGCCACTGAGAATCAAAAGTTTGGCATCAAATGAAGGACTTCCCAACATAAAAATTAATTTTCATTTGAAAGCTAGAAAAGTTAGCTTTCATCTCCAAGTTATCAGATCACGAAACTTATGTTTCTAGCTTGTATCCAAACTCAATGTTCTTTCACTAATATGTACTTCTATTCACATAAAAAGTACTAATAGAACTAGAACCTCAATATATGTTAAATTGGTTTAGGTTCTTAAGCTCTGAATCCATGAAACTAAAAATAATTGTATCAATGTTTTGGGGCTATTATTAATTGGTTGCAAGCTTAGTATTGAAAATACACTATTTTCATTGGACATATACATTGACTGTTGACTTAAAAAAGTTGTCTTTGAAATTTCAAAAAATGTACGAATAATAAGTTGTCTTTGGATTTTTAAGAACCAAAAAAATTTATCAAGTGTTTGCAATGGACATAAAGATGGAGGGAGAGACTAGTAAAAATACAAATCTTATAGATAGAAATGTCACACATGAAAGAATTAAGGAGTCACAATCTAGCCATGATCCTACAATCTAGCCATGATTTTGTTTTTTAAGTCAACTGTCAATGTTTTTTTTCTCTGCTTTAAGTAATGTATTTTTATTATGATGTTTTCATAATTAATGGCATATGATACAAAAAAGACTTTAAATTTATTTATTTTTAAATTCAAATTTTGATATTAGTTGCATAGGAATGTTCTGTAATTATGCAACACACCTTTTATATGATATTTTATCTTATATATTTTTACAATCTGAAATGGTTTATATATATATATATATATATTTAAAGAAACTATGAATAGAAAATGATCATATAAAGGAGGATAACCTTTTGCTCTAAAACCGAAACAAAAACTAAAAACTATCTCACAAAAAAAAAAAAAAATTACAAAACAATAATGTCTACACAAAAATAACAGCTTGTTTCTTTGCTATTAATTATTTGTCTTTTTTTTTCTCAATCAAATGGTAATATGTTTTTCTTCTATTTCTTCATATAATAATAAAGAATTCAAGAAAAATGAGTTAATTCATCTGATTTGTTTTAATTTTTTTCCAGCAAGCAGTTGTACTTTCAAAGGCCATTGTAGAAATGATGACGACTGCAAACACAAATGCAGAGGCCATGGGGCATATGCAGCGTTTCTATTGTGCGTTTCTTATTCCTCAAAGGGAGGCAGCTGTTGTTGTTTATATATGATGAGGGGGCCCCATTATCAAGTGAAGAATGATAGTTATGTTCTACAATGATACAACCATATATTTGTATCTATCACTTATCATACGATTTAAAAATAATGAAAACCAATGTTTTGATCAATTTAAAATTTCTTTTCAAAGTAAATATAAACATTCTAGAATATATTCTTTGTATATATCTCTACCAGAAATATGGAAACTCACTTATGTATAAATACATTCCTCTAATGAATGGAAAAGTAAGTTTCATAATATCTTTCATGGTATTAGAGCAGGCTTAAACCTTAAACCTAAAACCCTAGCCGCTCTCTTGTTCTTTCTTCTTCTCCTTGTTTTATAAATTGTTATTGATTGTCGAATGAAGTTTTAACTCTTTAGCCTCTGTTTTTGTTTGGAACATTTTTAAACTCTTTAGCCTATGTTTCTTTGTAGGAAATACCAAGGGAAAAGACTACAAAACGGCTGCAGATTCTGTTAGAGACTAGAAAAGCTATTAAGCTTGTTAGACTTCGGCCCCTTTGGATATTGGTACTGCCTACATGGTACTCCATACCGTTATGTTGCACGAGCAACCACATCTCTTTCTCTCAGGAAGATCCTTGCTGGCACCTTTGGCAAACCATCATGTGGTCATGTCAAACAACTGAAACAACAACTCAAGCAAATCACCATAGGCACTCACACCGTGGTTGAATACATGAGAAACATTGTCTCCAAAGCTGATCAACTTGTTCTCCTTGGGTCTCCGGTTGATCATAAAGATCTTCTTGACATCATTACTAATGGTTTAGGTGATGAATTTCGGGCCATCTTTGACATGGTGAACGTCGAGATGTCCCTATCAACCGCGAAAATGCTCTCTTCAGTGCTGAACTGTTACCAGTCCACTCACTTCCAGCCACTGCAAACACGACTTACTATCATCAACAGCCATCCCGCGGTAACTATCGAGGCTCCGCTTCTACTCGCGAAACTATCGTGGTGGACGTGGCTACTTGGGCAAGTGTCAACTGTGCGGTGCTCAAGGGCATAGTGCAAGACATTGCTCTCAGCTAACCTCATAAGAGATGCCTCATCAGTTTGCTTCGCCCCTATCTACACCTCACTAGACCTCACTATCGTAGCTCTATGCAACCGCCGATGCCACCTCCACAGTGGAGTCCCTAAGCTCACCACCCGACAGTCACATCAGCAGATACTGCTCCTTGGCTTATTGATAGTGGGGCTTCCCATCACATTGCCTATGATCTCAGAACTCTCTCTCTTAACGCACCATACACAGGTCATGAAGAAGTTATGGTTGGCGATGAGAATGGTCTCGACATCACTCACACTGGTTCCATTAATTTTTCTTCTGGATCTCGCTTATTACATCTTAATAATGTGCTTTGTGTACCATCCATGAAGAAGAATCTTATCTCAATCAACAAATTATGCAAGACTTATGATGTGATGGTTAATCTATGTCCCTTTGATTTTCAGGTGAGAAAACTCAAGTCGGGAGCACAAATTCTAAGCGGTAAAGCTAAAAATGGTGTTTATGAGTGGTCGTCGACTCCCTCATTTTAGCCTTTCCCTGCAGCCTACCCATCTTCCACCAAATCCGCTGTGGATTGGCATGCTCGCTTAGGCCATCCATCATCTCAAATTCTTAATTTTATTATTTCCAAGTTTTCCTTGTCTTCCAACTCTTTGTCGTTTCCATTGGTTTGCAATTCATGTTCCAGCAATAAAACTCATAATTTACCTTGCTACCCATCCACTGTCCTTTCACGTGATCCTCTTGACATTGTTTATTCGGATGTTTGGACATCACCAATTTTTTCCATTGATTGTTTCAAATACTATGTTGTCTTTGTTGATCACTTTACTCGTTATGTTTGGCTATATCCGTTGAAAAATAAATCACAGGTAGCACAAATATTTCTGAGGTTCAAAGCTTCTGTGGAGAATCGGTTCAAAATACGTATTACCGCACTCTACTCCGACAATGGGGGCGAGTACATTGCCTTGGCAAACTTTCTCTCAACAAATAGAATCACACATCTCACCACTCCTCCTCATACACCAGAACACAATGGTCTTGTCGAAAGGAGACATCAACATATAGTCGAAACAGGGTTAGCACTTTAGACAGATGATGGCCTTTCTCAAAGCTAATGGTCCTACTTGTTTGTTGTTGTTGTCTATTTAATTAACCGCATACCAACAATGCTCACTCGTCACCATTCAAGCTTCTCTTTCACACTGATCCCAACTACACCAAATTGCGAACCTTTATGGCCAAACAAAATTCAGTCCTCGTTACACTGCTTGTGTATTTCTCAGGTATCCACTCACTCAAAACGCTTACATTTGTCTTGATGTTATCATTTTTCGAATCTACATCTCACGACATGTGGAGTTCCCCGAGTCGGTTTTTCCTTTCTCTCAACAGTCTTGTAGCTCACGCAATTCTTTTGATTCATCATCATTTGTTCATCCTTTAACCTCTTTGGCTCCAACCTATCGACTACCACTCTCAACACCGTCCATGTGTCTCCAGCATCTGATCCCTCACCAGCAAACTCGCTAGCAGACACAACATATGTGACCACCGTGGAACCTCATGTGTCTTCCACTCTTGTGGATGCCCCCACTACAGCCACTCTGATAGTGCCTCCCTCGAACACTCACTCAATGACTACGAGATCCAAGAACAATGTGCGCAAACCGAACCCCAAGTATGGCCTTGCTGCACAACTCACTGCAATCGAACCAAATACTCACACTTAAGCTGTCAAAGATGAAAAATGGCGTGGTGCTATGAGTGAAAAAGTGGACCCATTTGATCGTAACCACACGTGGGATCAGATCTTGTTCCAATTGCTAAGGCCGATAATATTGTTGGAAATAAGTGGGTCTTTCGAATTGAACGCCTACCTGATTGCTCCATTGACAAATATAAAGCTAGAATTGTGGCGAAGGGATTTCATCAAAGACCAGGTGTTGATTTTCACGAAATCTTCAGCCCTGTTATCAAACACGCAACCATTCGGCTTGTTCTTGGGACTGCTACAGCTCGTGATTGGCCTATGAAACAGCTTGATGTCAACAACGCCTTTCTTCAAGGCACTCTCAATAAAGAAGTTTATATGCATCAACCATTGGGTTTCAAGGATCTTGACAAACCTGATCATGTGTGTCGTCTGGAAATCTATCTATGGTCTCAAGGAAGCTCCCCGTACTTTGTACAATGAGCTTCGAGAATTCATCCTTCAACTTGGATTCATCAACTCTTTGGCGGATGCTTCTCTCTTTGTTCTTCGCAAAGACAGAAAATTCACATATATCCTTGTATATGTGGATCATAATGTGGTGACTAGTATGTGCATCTCAGGTTACGTCCACCATCAAAGCCTTGGCTGTGATACTCATAGTTTTAACCTTATTATAACACTGCAAGTGCACAACAAATCACAGTAGTATAGGATGGATTGAATCCACAGAGACCAAGGTTACACAGCAAATCTATGGAAGTAAAGTAGAGCTAACATAAAATCTGGTTGTTGTTTCGTTTCGAATGCAGAAAATTAAAATGCAAGATAGGTAAACGATGTAAACTTATGAGATGAAGGCGTCAGACATTAGGGATATTCGAAGAAAACATGATCAATAGATGATAACTGATAAACAGGGAATGCATTAAGCATAGTTCTCAAACTCAAATCACTGATTTATAATCAACCTACTGTCGTAGCGTCAATTACTATTCCTAACAACTTAAGATTCTAAACTGTCGTTTGAATTCAAGAAGCTAAACAC